>BMAW01110389.1:3411-24530 GCA_019974015.1 Nephila pilipes | reverse complement strand
ATGAGCTTGAATAATACAAGAATTGAATAGGACAAACTTTTTTTTTTTTGTTATGAATATAAATTCTAAGTTTAAATTCAATAAATAACGTTTCAAAGGATCTATACCCAAATTCTCCTCTTCGTTTCATTTAAATTGTGCGCTCTATGGAGTGTGGTAGGAAATTCCGAGATTGCTCAATTTCAGTTCAATTTACTTTCAGTCTCGAACACGTGAAAGAAGCCCGAGGCTTATAATTTTGAATAGTTCAAACAAAGTGGATATAGTATCACTATTTTAGATGCGAACCACTTACGATAAAACGTTTGTACCGTTGGTATTTTTCTTGCATCTTGTACCCTAAACTGTTCTTTATTCCAATTGTGAGCTATTTCTCCTAGACTTCCGTTTTATCCTAGCGCATAATAAAATCATTTGAATTTGGTGCATGTATACGACACAACACAAAGCCTTTGTTTTCTTTATTGGTTCTTTTAATGTATGTATTTTACATTTATACATAAATCCTTCGACATGAATAGTTTGGAAACGTATCTATTAATGCATACGTGTGTTTGAAATTTTTATTACAAAATGTAAGCAAAGGTGGTGTAAAGGTATTTGTATTAGGGATAGTTTAGGATACTGTGATATCGTTCTTAAATTCTCCACCCGCCAGGAAACCCTTGTGTATGACATCCTTCGCACATAAAAAAAATCATCATCATAACTTTTTCGGCCGATGAGACTTCTTTGCTATCTTTGGACAGATTCAACGGAAGGAATCCATTGTTAACATAGTTGCTTGGTTTCTTATGTATAATGATGAACCCAGATCTCATTAGTCGTGATAACTCAACGTTAAAAGACGACGACAACTCAAAGTGGCTACAATAAAATTTTGCATCGGCAGCAAAGGGCAACAAAATCTTTACCAGATTATAAACCAGTACTACATTTGTTTTAGTCGGCATATGATATTTTCTTACCCTGTGGTGTGGGAGAGAGTACTCCTTGGAGTGCCGGCAGCGGTGCTTCGAATTCTGGTCCAGTGGGTCAAAAGAAAAGCTGATTGCTCGCTTTTTGCTGCGCCTATACCAATCAGGCTGAAAAAGACGTCTCATTCGGGCTAGTTAATAAGGCATTTTAACTTCTGGCGTTGTTGTTGAAAAGAGTCGCTGTAGTACTATTCAATAGATGGTAGTACACATAACATCAATCTGCCTTTACAACGCCATCTGTGGTCCAAAAAAACTACTTCCTGAACATTTAATTATTTATTCCTATCGTTTTGCTTCATTCTACGATTTCATATAGCACTTATTCATTTCGAAGATTATTATTATTATTATCTTATAAAATATGCATTTTATGTTTGAGTAATCGAGATGTATGAAATTATATTGTTATTGGATGGATTTTTTTATATAATAATCTTTGATAAAAATCCAAAATAAAGTTTCTGGGAAACGTAAGTAAATCTCTAATATAATTCGTTTTAAAACAAGGAGCTGATGATAAAATAACTATTAATAATGCTAAATTCCCAAAACAACGAAATATCCATTTAGAAATTACTTCTTTATGACACATATTGAGTTTTATACAATCGAACAAATTCACAATTCGATGAATTTAAACTTTCTGCATCTTGTTTCATCGATATGTTTTTCATTTTTAGTTGTATTTGAATTTGTATCTTAAAAATTAAATAAGAATTTGACAAAATTTGATAGGATTAGAAGCGATGGAATTAATACGTGATATCACAAATATGTAATCGTACGAAAAAAGGTTACAGTACCAAAGTTTATACATAAAAGATCAGAGAGTAATCGTTTATTTTAATGGTAGTGTGAGCTGATTAAATAATGATTATAACATTGCATAAAATCTTTGGAATTAATTCGTATTTTCGAAACAGAGTACACGATTTCTTAGAAACTATTCGTGTCATTGACCTATCTCTGGTTAACGAAATAATACAACTCGCTACAAAGTTTATTTCTCTAAAATAATGCAGTTATATCCCTCAAATGTCCTTAAAATAAATTTTGCGACGAAATATATTTGTTTGGGTAGTTTTATCTACCCACCAAATATTAAAATTAGGCATTTGTATATCTCTGGAAGTTAGAACAATACGTCTGATATATTTGTCCATCTTAAAAATCAGTTTCATGCTCACAGACACGTTTCGTGAAATAGAGAATCAGTAGAAGTATTTTTAAGTCCACCCTAAATGGAACTTTTTGAAATATAAGAAGATGGTTCAAATAGTACCTGTGTTTGAAGATTTATGACATTGCTAAGGCAAGTAGATGTTACCATTGGATACTGCCATCTGTCAAATGGAGTCGAGATAAATTCGACATTAATTCATAAGTTAGTTTCGTTTTGAAATTCATTCACTGCTAAATCAAAATTTGATTGGAGCTGCGTTGGGCTGTCCTCATCGATGAAACTCGTATTCAATATTTCGCCTCAAAAACCAAGCAACAGTCAGAACGGGCTTCTTCTAATGATTCTGCTGCAGAGAAGGTGAAAACGATCTTATTGGACGGAAATGTTATGGCGCCTACTCTTATACGATGTGAAGGTTGTGACACTCATGGATCTCTTAGAAAGAGAAAAAAACGTCAGTTTACTATACTACGGTGAGTTACCATTCGCATTTCCCATCCCTAAAAAACAACTTCCTATGACCAACGCGAGTTCTTTAAATCTACCGTCGTAAAGTTAAGTTTAAATTAATTATTCTGAATTAAGTTAAGTTTAAATTAATTTATTCTGATTCCCAACATGGGTTCCTTTAGAACAAACTTTGTATAATGTTCATCAATTCAATTTAAATCAATTTTTGCTGAAGTTGCCACATACATTTTAAAATAAAGCAAAATCATGAAGCATAGGTAATGGAATTCTTAGAAAATAGGAATGATATTTAAGCAGCACCAGTTTCCTTTTTACACTCTAATACCACTTCTCCGGAGAACTAAGAACCTTTAAAAAAAACTGAACTTTAATGAGCTCCTGTAGAAAAATCCAATTCTAAAATTGTAATTTTCTGTCAGTCTGTAATTCTATTACCTATGATACCTCAAAACCACAAGTTTGGTTAGGTCTTATCTTAGATAAACGTCCATATTGAAAAGTGAATTATGCGTTCCCAAAATAATGATTGATATATTTGTTTTAAGACAGAACAGAGATGAATATATCCAACAAATAATTTTAACTGAAATTGTTTCTATTTTTTAGAATTAATTTATTATATTCGTATTGTTTAATTAATCTAGTGATCTAGTTAACACCGATATCGAGAGGTATTTTGAGTAAGGTAAAATAACATGTTGATTAGGACATCTTAAAAACACTTGTTACTTTTTCAAGTTTAATGCAAAGTGCATTTTATTGTATACATATAATTTTTTATTATAAAAGAAAAAGTTATTTGTTTTTATATTATCAAGCTTATGCATACTTACTATAAAACGGCGTTTATAATATTTGCATGTACATTGCGAGAATAATTAAGTTAAAAAAGAAAATGTGTTGAAAGAGATCATTTTTTTGTTGATTACACTTATAACATATATCAAAATAAAAAAAACACTCTTAAATTTATATTTTTCTCCAAAGATGACATATACAGAAGCATCTATTACATATACAGAACACAAAGAAGATGTCTTTTTGATCGAAATACATAAAATATGTACTCAAGGATAATGAAATATTTACTTTATCAGTGCTAATTAATTGGAAGATAAAATGGTTATCAGCTGATTACTGAATGTAAAAACCAATAATTAATGAAATCTCCATTGACTAAGTTCAATGTTTGTTCTTTTACTGTTAAGGAGTTTTAAAAAGAATGTATTGCCCACCGGAATAAAAAGTGCTTCCGAAACGCCCATGAAATATTTTAGGTGGTACAAAAAATATTTCATAACTATCAGAGTATAACGTTACACCTAGAATCTTTGGAAAGCAAAATCTGTTTGTGAAGGCTAGTCCAAGTCTGTCCACATTTGCTATCAATTTTAACATTGAACTAGGACTGATATTTGAACCATAATTACATTGATCTTCTGTCACCCATAAGGATTAGTTGACGATATCATATCTGATGGCGGAGATGATCGCGTCTTCTCAGTTGGAAGAGAAGAAACTCATGCATTTCGTAGGGTAAACAATAATGCTTTTGAAGCATTTTCCTAACCTGTCACAAATTCTCGTCTTGTATTCCTGTAACTCGGTGTTTTCTCCTAATAACAATCATTGCATTTAGAACCTATGCACAGTTGGGGCATAGTCCAGCTCGTTTCGACTCCATTCGATATCATTTACTGGTCTATATGTGTTTCATAGCAACATTTAAAATAACAGGTTATCAGGAAAATCATAGGATTATTCTAATTGTTTTTGGTTCGGATGCATTTATTCTTCAGTAATAATTTAGAGTAATTTTCAACAATGTTTAAATGCTAAAGTTTAACAATGTATAAATTCCAAAACTATTTTTGCCAGTTAAAAGATTTTCAGTTTAGTTATTTAAATTTGAAATTTTTGAGTGCTTTCTAATATTTTGAAGAAAAATGCTTTTATTTTGTTTTTGTTTTTGTGAGTCAATTAAATATCACATTTTAATTGTTCATTGTAATCTGTTATAGTGAAAAATGAAATATGGTCAGATATAGTTTTTTTTTTTTTTTTTTTTGGTCTTAAATCTTATTTTTAAAAAATAAAATTTGCATTTTGCACTGTTGGCTATTAAAACCGCAACACAAGAAAGTAATAATTTGCCGATCAAAACCACATGAATTGAAGAGGTTGGGATATTCAAACAATTAGTATTTCTGCGCATTTAGACGAAACAAGAGGAAGGGACGATATCTGAAACACTGCATAAAGAAAAGTTGTGAAATGGATTTCTCACTCGGGAAGCGCTTTGAAAGGCCGGAGTTTGCTCATAATATCATTTTATGCCTCGAATAAGAAGAAACGCCTACCAGAAAGTGTTGGAATTAGATAGAGGTAGGATCGTCACCTATCAAGAATGTGGATTATTGTTCCATGTTATTGCTCGTCGCACTGATCGAAATCCAACTATTGTTATGCGAATACGGATTCAATGGATTCCTGAGGGTCATAGTGAACGGCATGCAGGATTTCCATGCCCTCCCATGGCGAACGCCCGAGATGACAGACATATTGTGAGGCCGGCGCTACAAAACCATACAATCACATCACGGACCATTAGTCAGGAAATGGACATGTCTGCAGCATCCGCTTGTGTGGTGCGATGACATTTGCAGTAGCGTGGACTGTCAACAAGGCGACCGTTACTTCGGCTTCCCTTGACAATGCAGCAAAGAGAGACACGTCGATTCTGGTGTGCCGAACGTCAAAGCTGGATACAGGAGTAGCACAATTTCGTCTTCTCAGACGAACCCCGGTACTACATGCAGTATTCTGATGGTCGTATATGTATCTAGAGGCTCCGAGGACACCACTCGAAACCTGCTAGCGTTCGATATCGGCATAGGGGCCCCTGTACTTGGTGTGAGGGCTTAGGCAGTCATTGGGTATTCGACACGCACTCCTGTAATTCGGATCGACGGTAATTTAAACGTATATCTATACATTTCTGACATTTTACGTCCAGTGGTTGTGTCTTAACTTTCGAGGCCGGCCAAATGCTATCATATAACAAGATAATGCAAGACCACATGTTGCACATCGCGTTTTGACCTTTCTCAGAGTTATTCAATTGTTGCCCTATTCAAAACGGCCTCCAGATTTGTCCCCCATTAGAAACATCTGATCATGAATTGATGAGAGATTGGACCACCACCATCCATTCCAGCTAATATGATGGTGGAAGAGGGAAAAAGACTTGAAGCAGCAGTAAATGAGTTGCCTGTTTCTGTCCTGCAAGCCCAGTTCGAATGGATGCCTAATTGGGTAAGGGCCGTTTTATAGCTGCCAAAGTTGGTAGCTATTTCTATTAATTTCGCACTCCTTTAACCCCCAAACTGCTTGCAAATTTAATCATTTTGCCTTCCTGCCATATTGTTTACGTACAATAAATACCTTATTCGTATTTGTATTCGCTTTCTTTCAAGGTGTTGCACTTTTAATGGCCTTAAGTGCATTTATATTACTTTTTTAATACGAACATTTTTCCTGTATAAAAATATACCATGCATTTTGACACGTGTAAAATTACATTCATTACATAATAAATGTATTTATTACATGTTACCCGAAATAAATAACAGCGTTTGCAGAACACATGCATATTTATAAATATTTTACAGCAGTAGAAAAACAGATCAGATGATTTAAAAACAATTATATTATATTAATATCGGAAATGTTGTTGCTGTCCATGGATAATGCGGAGCATACTTTAGATAGTCTCAAAGGCCTGGATGACAGAAACTGCTACATGAGGTGTTTTAAAGTGCTTGAAGGAATTTGGAATAAAATACGAAAAAAAAAATCATTTCCATTAAGGTTTCAGAAAACAAATTTTTTAAAAATTATTTTATTTAATCAAGTAAATATTTCTGAATATTTTAAGAGGAGCAGGGTAAAGATATTCCCAATAAAACGGAAGCTGTTAAAAATAAAACGAGTGGAAATCGGAATTTAAATAATGTTTTACATTTTGACAGCTCGGTGACAACTATCATTTTCCAGGCAACAATGATTTTTATTTGTTGCAATTGTTTTGATTTTTATTATGATCAAATACTCAATGCAAGCTTCGAATATTATTATTCTTATTCTAATTATCAACTACAACTTCTATTAATTATCAATAACTGTGACTCAAAATTTGTTTTGTTTTTATACATTTATTTGGGAATCTGAGCTTTCACCATTTCAGTCTTTTGTTTTCTTAAGTAACCTTTTTATACGAAATTTAAAACTTATTAATTTTTTGCGTTTTAAATTTGAAAGACGAGTTTGATTCCGGCAAAAAATAATTTGGTAAACGTTTCGGGAAAAGGAAGTTTACGGGTAATATGTGTACAAGATGCTAATCTAAATAGAATATGAATGAATCGCTAAACAACAGTACATCTTGAGAAAAAGATCCAAATAAATGCTGACACATCATTTATTGAAAATGATTGCAATTCTGATGATTCAACCATTTACTTAAAAACATTCATGTCTGTGCTTCTTTCAAAAACTGTGATGGAAATATCAGATTAATAGGGAAATCCAGCAGAGTTTTATCTTGTATTTATTCAATGGAATGTGAGAGCAGAAGTATTCCACGTTTTTTTTAGAAATTATAAAATGTTGAAGTAAATAAAATTCATTCCTGAAGTAACCAGAGGTTTTTGTATATTTATTGAAGACAATCGGACAGGGTTATGCTGCAATGACAACTTTCTATAATATCATGGACTTTTCCCTACCTGCAGCTGCGAACTGCGAATTGGCCGAAAAACTGCGAAAACATCATTGTAAAGTATTGCTTTGGATGAGAAGACACGAATTCGTCTGATATTGTTATCAGTGGGAAAGAGACATGGAAAAACAATGGTTATTCTTTTTTTATGTTGGAATACGTGGAGTAATAGGGAAGAGATATGTAAAGGTGATTGATGGGGAAGTTTTACCTTCTCAGTGTAAGGGATGTGATTCTTGGAAACGTTGAAAAAGGTCACTTGTTTATTAACAATGGAAAACACAATACGAAAAGGTGTGTTTGGAAAACGGCAGTGGTTCTGCTGTTAATACAGAAATTGTTTGAATGGTTAGAATATTTCAGCGGTCAGAAAGTTTTCACTGCGTGATATATGTATCTTGATGATAATCATTAGAAACATTTTTTTATCTACTGTTGCATATAATCTAACTGAAGAAACTTTTTCATGTTTTAATTTTGTTACTGAACAAAATGACAATATTTCAGTCACGTCCAAGAAGGAATGGGGGAGGGGAGCTCGTTTGCGAAAATTGAAATTCCATACTCGATGATGGGAAGTGGATTGATAGAAAGGGCAAACTGACCGACACAACGAGGTTACAGGGTATTATAGAAATCTATTTGGGTAAAACAAAGCATACTTTGAGATATGTGAAAGGTAGTATTGGCAATACATTTTCATCTCCGTTCATAAGAACCCATTGCATAATTTTTATTCTAAAGGTCCCAAATATTGGTGCAAATACCAAAATAATTTATCAAAAGTTGGTGGGGTTACTTTTTAATGAAAGATCAAACTACCAATAAGGAAGTAATGGATTCTATATAGCCAATATTCAACGATCTACCGCAACTTAAACTTCTACATAAGGAGAGAAATTACAAAACAATAATGAATCCATAAATTCATTAATATGGAAATTATGCTCGAAGACTTTGGATTGTAGTAAGAAGACAATTAATAATTCTTCAATGAAACAATTGTCTTTTATAATGATGGCAATAAAGGCAGACAAGGAATCATTGTAATCACTTGGTTTGACTGTTGGTGAGCGTGTACAAAATTTTGAGACATCTATGGATTTAAAATGGATTTAGATTGAAGAGACACATTTGAATCTTCGTGCAAAGAAAGGGCGATAAGTTAAAAAGATTTTGTTAAATACTACTCATGAAAATTTGTAACTGTAAACGAAAAAATATAATATGCGTGTTGCAAAATTTAAAAAGTAACATTTTCAAATAATCATTGTGATGCATTGATACTAAAAAGTGAAACAAAATAATTTAATGTTTATATTAAGTCATTGTAATCTAACATGCTAATTACTTTATAAATAGACATTATAGAATTTTCAACTTTATCTTATAAAAATGCCAAATTTCAATTCAAGGAAAGGAATTAAATGCGGTGTGCATTTTCTTTTAGTGTAAATTATTGGCATAATATTTGTTTTTAATTCAAATTATTTAATTTTCATTGTTGTTTATCGAGTTCGAAAAATCCCATTATTTAAAATTCATATTTATTTAATTTCAATAATAAATTATTATATATGTAAAGCAATGATGAACGAGTTTGATATTAATTTTCTCAGGATGTCATTTTCTAGTATTATGCGCATGTTTTTATATCAGTTCAACGTAATTTTATAAAATTTTGACGCTAGATTCTAACTATAACAGTACTCAAAATTATGAACTAATTTGAATTTTTGATGAATCATTTTTAAAGAATAAGTATTTAATGATAAATATTTTTTTAATTAATTGAGAATTATGAGCTTTTGTATTCGTAATTTATTAAAAACTTTAAACCAGTGTTTCATGCTTGATCATTCACATATATTTGTAACGTTTTAAAACAGAGCTGAGCATAATAGACATCGCTTGCAAACAGAGGTTCAAAATTTCCTATTTATAATAAATTCAATAGAAATTTACTTCTAATCCAAAATTGTTCAATGGATGCGTTTTATTTAATTCACAATCTATTTGTTGATCCCTCAAAAATTTATATTTCAAGAGACAATGCTAAAAAATATGAAACACTTTAAAAATTCATGTGATTCTGCTACATTTTTGGCATTTTAAGAGGTGTGTGACTTTTAATGCATTTGATCTCTTAAAGTTTTCCGATTTCAATTGAAATTACTAAAAGATATTTCCAATATTTTCATATTACATTCGAAAACCTGTACTAGATATAACTACTTAAATCAAAGAAAATTTTCTTTGCCTGAAAGATTTTCTATAAAAAAAAATTTCAAAGTGTTGAATTTGAGCAAAATTTCAAACCATCATGATAGAATAGATAGGTATTCATTTAAATTTAATATTTAAATTTCTCCATAAGTTCGGAGTTAGAATGCTTTTATCCTAGATATTTATTTCTGAATGATAAATATCACTATCTTCTTTAATCTAAGTTAGGTTTAAACTACTCTTCCTTCAATAGCTTAAGCTTTTAAAAAACAATGATAATCAAATGATTGACATATATAATTTTCCTTTGATTACTTTTTCTCAAAAGTCACAGGACTCATAATAAATATTATTTGAATTGAATTAAATCATATAATTTAACGGTGCAAAAATTTGATAATCAGGCACTAATTTACATTTTAATTAATTTTTTGGTAATGAGTTTTTATATTGTTAGCGCAATTCAAACTATAAATCACTGTAAAATAGGTTATTCCAAGTAAAAAAATAATATGTTCATCCCTTTAACCAAAAATATGAATTGGGCATATTGATAAAAAATTGAGAACGATTTAACCATTTCCGCATCGATTGAAAAAAAACGATTTCTTAAATTCAAACTAGAACTTATTTAAATGACATTCTATTTTCGTCAACAATACTACTGAAGAAAACGGCAATTCGCAGGTTTTACGAAAATGGACTATGATTGAAGAAATTTCTGTTTCATACTTTTCACACTGAAATACATCGATTTACCTCAATCGAATTCAATTGAAATTGCAAACATTTTTCAAGAATACAGGCCATCTAAATTTTTTATAGAACTAATATTTTTTCTTATATTTTACGTGGAAAATGTAAAATACATTGAAGAAAACTTTACAAAAATTTATCTTAATAAAGCTCAGCAAACTCTGTGCTGAGTTATTTTTGCAATTATCTCATATTTAATATTGCAATAGAATCCCATACAGTTATCTTTTTTAAATATGTCCTTTAAATATATTTATATTTGAAAAAAAAGTTCATTCCTTTTATGTACCTTTTCAAAACTTTTGTTAATAAAAGAGTCAAACTATTTCTAATATGAACATGTTTATGTAAAGTTTTTTTTCCCAATACAAGAGATATTAGCAACGGTAGTAAGCACAGTTTATTCCAAATATTTCCGAAATTCGCTAATTAAAACCTATGGAAATATTCCTTTACGTGCAGAATATAAAGTTGATAACTCATAATTGGAGGTAAATTGTGAAAAGATCATGGAATGAAATGACTGAGACCTTTAATTTCTGCACTGATACAGAAGGATAAAAATTTCATATGAAGTTGGATTATTTGAATGATTCTTAGGTAGAGGACATTCCAGAATTTTCGATTCAACAGCATGCAAAGCTTCTTTAAGATTCAGCTATTGGTTACCAATTTGTTATAATCTTCTTTAGTGAAGATACTTGATATCCTTTAAGCAATTTAGAATAGTCACTGTTCCCTGGATCAGGGCTATACTGAGGGGAATCATGTTTCTCCCAGTCATATGTAGTGATGGGATACTGGAGTCGACAAGCCAAATGAGGTCAGGCATTGTTTTACAGCAAAAAAATCCCTTTGCTGAGCATGCCACGCCTTTTGCTTTAGATTACTGTGTACAGTTTAGATAAGGTATCACATTATGTTTCCGAATTTATTGTGTCACCCCCGAAGCAAAATATCCACAAGCAACACTCTCTGCCTATTCGCAAAATGCAGTGCATATGATTTTGCGGGGGAGGGGAATTGTTTACTAGAGCTTCACTTTATCCGGCGATGTTGAATGCTTTCATTTCTATTTTTAAACGCTTTCATTCATACTTTTCGTATTCAAATTCTCAAATTTTTTTTCTTCTGAATGAACTTCATTAATATTCTGATGATTTCTGACATTTTTCTTGCCTTTTGATGCAGGAAACTAATCACAGCGAGCAATTTACAATCGATGATATTTTCATTTGTGTGAGTTATTTTAAATGTGCACAAACAAACGCAAACTTGGACGAATAATTCCCTATTAAAGTCTGTGATTAATCAACAGATAATAGCTGAGCACCTGCATGGAATGGAGACAATAGCGCAACAGCTCCCATACTTAAAAACGATACTTTCTTAAAAAAAAAGTGCCTGATATTATCTTAAGTATTGCCGAATAAACGTTACAGACACACAAACAATTTTATACCATTGTGTTCTGAAACAGTTCTACTAAAAACTACAGGAAACGTATTAACTTTTTTTGCTTGAAATAATTCTTCTATATGATTAATAACATTATGAAAACTAAGTAGCTATTTATCTATACGTTAAATTTAAATGGTTTTTTCAACATCCGAGGTATTTCTTGATTACGCTTCATACACGTATAAAATGTTTGACAAAGAATTCAATAAATATGAAGAGAAACAATGGAAACCTCACTTACAATTCCCTGTGGGAACTGCAAAATGTTGCGGTGTCTTTTCAACAACAAGGGGGAATACCTTTGGTAAGCTTTTTTTTTATCTGTATTAAGTATAGCGAAAGTTCATAATATATGTTTTAATATTAAATCTGTCAGTATTTCCATTGTAAAATAAATCATATTTTTTTTAAATACGTTCCGCAATTTGTAATTTGGCTGCATAATCTTAAATATGTCATAAAGACATTCCTTTTTTATTCAAACTTTTCCTTAAATTTTTACAGCAGTATTTCGAATAATAAAAATAAACAAAAATGTTTAAGAAGTGCGTCACACTCACATAATGAATTTAGCACCTAGATAATAAATTTCAATTTAAGAGGTCGCTAACCAAAAAAAATTAGAAATATTCTGTGAGTAAAAATTTTAAAAGTACTTATATAATAATTTTTTTAAATAGGAATAGGTATTTTTTAAATCACATAAATAAAAAAAGCTAGTAAATAAATTCACACTATGTATTTTCAACTACGTTCATATTTACCAAATTATAAAATATCTCTAGATTAGATAAGGAAATATTTCAAAACATTAATCACATACTTCTTAATCTTAATACTCCATATAATAACCATTATCTAGTTTATTTAAGTCTCGTTAATTTTAATAAAGAACGTATTTAAAACCGAAACTCACAAATAATTTGCTAATCGTTCCCAAACTTCATAATCATTATGTAATAGCTCTGTAATCGATAGGGCTCGTAGCGGAAAGATTAATGCAAGTGACTTGTTTCTCCCCTTTTAGGGCTTTGGTGTAACTGATGGAAGCTCACAGGGTTTATACGCGATTCTCCGCGAGAGGTAATTGGCAAGTGGATTATGGCTGTCTCTTTGATTCATTGCGACATTCAGTAGTCAATTTGTGTACGCGCGAGCCTTTGTTACAATGCTTTAGCTAATAGTTAGATCAATGAATTACAGTGTAGCAAGACGGACGAAATGTAATGAGCTTTCCGTTCAGTTTTCAACCTAATCATTCACACCTGATGGATGAATCCACAGAAACAGGACTTTAATAAACAGATTATCGTATTGGCTTCTTCATTTCATTTCACGGACGTGCAACGATTGTTTCGAACCTGCTTTGTATAGACGACCTTAAACTAGGAAACTGTTAAGTACAAGGCTATTCAAAATGATTCATCCGGTTTCAAAATTCCGCTTTTCAAATATAACCGACACGGAATGAAAGTAGTATAATAATACAAAGTAAAAGTAATTAAAAAAATTTAAAGTCAATTCCTGCTGAGGTCAACAAAGAAAAAAAATATTAGTTACTTTTTATTAAATAACTAGAATTAATATAAATATGTATATACATATGACAGAATCACAATATTAAGTTGCGAAAGAAATTTTTTTCCTACAATCTACACGCTTCATCACTGACGGTATTTATTCCTAACTTTATATCCTGCTAAATATCTTATATAAGAGAAATTTTTTTCTCCCATATAAAACTAAAATTAATTATTTGAAAATCAAATAAAAAAAAATTTCATGTTTCGACGAGATTCGGTCCGAAGGCATTCATATTCTACGCAGAAGCTCTACCAACTTTGCCATTGCAAGACGAATGACATACTAGAAGCACTGGCTTGTTTCTTAATTCATCCAGTAAATTAAATGGTTGGAATGCAGTTCATCCCAACCACTTTTGGCGACAGGAATTATTTGGTGATATTTTACCAAATGTGGCTACCCTGGTCCACTTCGCGGACTTAACGTTAAGTCAATATAAAAATCGCCATGTTTGGCAATTTTTGAAATCGGGCCAAGTGGTTGGAGTAAACTGCACTTTCCCCGATTAAATTTAGTTAATGAATATTTGAAAACACTGTATTAACATCAAGCGTTCTGCACTACAATTTTAAAAAAATATATTTGAACTTGAATGGATGAATAAAAAGTATTTTATTAACGATTGAAAATTTGAACAAGATATATTAATATATATAGGGAGAGTGTGAACTAAAAGTAGGAATTTAATAAAGAAGTCTTACATTGTGAAAAATGGAGGGCCTTCGTGTGTTCTTCGTGAAGCTATTTCGTGAAAACTGTTTTAGAAGCTTCAACGGGATTACCTCGCAGTTAAATCGGCCGCAATTAACCAAATTAACTTGATGTTCCACAACTGGTCCCCTAAGTCACCTCATATGCAATTTCCATGTCTAATCACCTGATACTCTACGCTATAGGTCTTTAACCCGGGTTCTGCGGAAGTCTAAGGTTTACTGGAATTTTGACAAGGGTTCCGTATGTAATCACTATTTTCTTAATCAAAGTGCTAAAATCTTAGTAAAATTTAAATTTATATAAGATCGAATTCTTAAAAGCGGTTTGTTTGTAAAAATAAATATAAATAAACATTTTATGGATAAGATAAAATCTTAAATTTTGTAAAAGTCAAGCCCTTTAAATACATTTATCCAGACACATTAGGTCTCATATTAGTCTCCTTTCTTTGACTCAGTCGATATATCTCAAATTGATATATCGACTGGCACTCAGTTGAAACTAAAATTTAGTCAAGTTGATATTATGAATTTTTGAATTGACATTAGAGAAGAATATCTTGGAATTACCAAAAAAGCTATAAAACATCTTATGTCATTTGTTTCATTATATGTATGCAAAAAAGCTTTCTCTTCGTATGCTGCAACAAAAATAAATACAAAAACAGATTGGATGCTGAATAGAACATTAGGTGAAAGATTTCAACAATTATTCCAGACGTTAAAATACTTTGTAACAAAACCCAATCACATCCAAGTCATTAAAATTTTTTTTTTTTTTTAATTTGCTTTCATATGAAATATGGTTCATTTTATTTTTTGATATAATACTTATAAGAAAACCAAAAAACTCCATTAGCTACCTTTCAGTTCATTATCTCCTTCAAATGTTTATATTGTGATAAAATAAAGATGTTGTAATAATTTTGCAAATATGAGTAGAATAAAGTTTTGATATCCTATTTTTTTCTGCTCTTTGATCAAGAAGTTCCATTAAGAAAAAGGTAAGCTAAAAGGGTTCCCCAAAGTGGGAAAGGTGAAATACCCCTGCCCTATGAGATTTCCTCCTTTGTGAGTTTGCAATAGATAAATTGCGTGCTCTATCATTACCCACAAATCTATGTACACTTAAACAACGGATTTCTGCTGCTATGCGCAATCAATTACTACTCTCACTTTTCAAGATGTTAGGCAGAAATTAACATATCTTTTCGACATTATACGAGTAACTAAAGGAAGTTATATCGAACAATTGTAAAACAGACTTCTATATTTTCTCTTTGCATTCACGTATTACCTATCATTCTGTCATTTGTTTATGAAATAATATCATTTTGAAATTTGATGATTTATTTTGAATAACCCTGTAATTTGAAGAAAGTAGTAATAAGAGAGTGCTAATTAAATGTTCCAGTGAAAGTTATTTTTAAAAAATAGCAATCTTTTTTTTTTTTGTATTCGTGCATTTTATCGATTTTAAATAAGATTACAGATTATATAAAATGAGTTAATAACTTACAAAACCAGTAATAAATTTTAAAAAATTAGTTTTAAATCAATTTAAGTACTTTTGACCTCTTACCATACTTTTTAGGTTATCATGTGCCTTTTTCTTAGCAATTCTTAAAATAGTTGTCTAAAAGATTTCAGCTGTAGCAATATCAATGAAAAACATCTTCGAAACTTCTCCCTAAAAAGAAATACGTAAGTTATCGCATGTCGGAAAATCTAAAAAAAAAAACATGCTGGATTTTTTTTTTTTTATGTACACATGTGCTATACCGCCCATATATATTCTTTAAGACTATCCCCAGGCACGCAAGGTTCTTCCATTCCAAGTCCCATTTCTTGCCAAACTCGATTTAAGGTATTTGAATCAGATTACAAATGCCAGGCGTGGTATCCCGTGATTTAGATATGGTGAAAAAGGAAACGTAAAAGACACTATTTGCCACTCCACTACTTGCGATTTTAGATATATCAAAACAGCACACCCCGTTTCTAAGATGTTTGAATTGTTATCCTAAGCATAAAAACTATCATTTCAAATCTTTCAAATATTTTAAACTGCGTTTTCGGAGATGGACATTCGGTATTTATGTCAGCATGACTGGGAATCGATTTGCTATAAGTGTTTCGACTGAAAGAATGCCTATGCTAGCATTAGAAAGTACAATATCATACTTTATTTAATCATAGTACCTTGAATCATTTTACTGTAGATTTGTTTAGATTAGATCAAATCTCCGATTAGTCAAAAATATAAATGCGTCTTTTTGACTACTCATATTCCGTTAACATCAGCTCTACGGGAATGCGGATCTGTGCTATGTATTGAGTCCAGGTAATGGAATGCAAAACAACCTTTCTATATTAGTGCGTCCTACATTAGCTCTACATTACCAGATTGCTTTACGTTAGCAGTTTATTGGACATTATTGACCTTAGTTATGTAATTATTTAATAAATGCTTATCAATAAATTATATTTTCTTAATTTTTATGAATGAATGACATTTTCACATTAAATCATTCTTCATCTAAATAACCTCAAAAGTTTTGAGTGTCCGATTACAAGGCTATATGCAGTAATTTCTAGTTGACAGTTTTTACAACAAATCAAAGTGAAGCCATTATCACACATATTAATTACAATACAAATTAATGCATTTGTAGTTCGAGCAATAAAATTATAACCTAAGATTAATGTATATTTTGCTTTTAAAAATTATAGCATATAAAGTTATGTAACCTTAATGGAGATATAGTTCCTTCAAATGCTTTCCTATAAATATAATTTATAATTTAGATTAGAACTGGGAGATGTGGTATGAGAACAACAGTATTGATGAAATAGGTAGAAGATGCAGGTTCAAATTTTGGCTCTAGTTTAGAATTTAATAATATATGCATCAAAGACATTAGTTGAAAGAATTACATAATTTATTAGTCATCATAAACCCTAGACTCTGATTATAAGTTGTGAAAAAAAAAAAGAAGTATAGTTCTAATTATTTCATTGTCGGAAGGGGGGGGGGTAAACATTTATATTTTGCATATAATAACTATTCTAAACTTGTTGTTATTTAAAATACAGAAATTATATTAAAATTACCATTATGAAGTGATCAATTTCCCCACCCCCCCAAATATGCTGAATTTTTCATTCCCTTTTTACTTATATTGTAATTTAGCATTTGGAGTATGCATTTGGTCAACCCGTCACTAATAATTTGCAAATTGAATTTTATTTTCTGTCACTTGATTTGAGTGTATTATAAATTAGTTTTAAATATTTTATCTTTATATCTGATGAAATAATTTTTTTTTTTTTTTTTGCTTTTACCCAAATTATCCTAAGTTTAATCTTCGTATTCTAGTAAGCCCTTTTCTAAAATTGTTGTACTAAGCTAAATAATGCGAAAATATTTCAGCTTTAAAAACCACTAATGCAATTTTCGCCGCTTTTCTTATGCAATTGTCATTTTTTTTCAGTAATGGTTGATTGTGTGAAATTTTTGGCTCTGAAATTTCATGGGGTCTCTTGTATCAAGCTCAAAGTAACATTTCTTTACGTAGTATTTTAGAGTATTTCTAGATATATTTCTATAAATATTTTTTGGAACTTATGAAAACCTCTGTTTTATTTAATAAAATTCTAATTCCTGGACCCTAAACAATTAAAAACAAATAATTTTTGATTAACAAAATGCTTAAGCTTCTAATAGAAACTCATAAAGAGTTTGTCTGTATAAAAGTTTTTATTCGTAATTTGAAGAATCACTAGGAGTAAAACGGAATAATTTAAATTAATTATATTAAATTAAACAAAAAAAAAATGAACACGAAATCGTATCTCTGTAAAAAGTTTCTTATATAAAATGATGTTATCTTTATAATGTCAAAACAACTCGTTTATTAAATCTTAAGTGAGAAGACTATTCTTCAAGATGGAAGTTATAATTACTTAGAGAGGAACAAAAACAGGAAAAGTTTGAAGAAAGCAAAGAAGATTAAATCAAAGAAATTATGTGAAGATCTCATATTTTTCTCATTAAAAACTTTCTTCCGGATGTTTTCTTCTTCCTAAAGACACACAATATTTTTTATTATCATTATTTTTAGTGTCTCTGTTTTCGTTGTTAAGCCAATTTTTTATGAGTTACTTCGTAGATTTTCATAGCAAAATAAGAAATTAATGTTTAATTAAAAATTAACTGACAAAGTTCTTATCTTTGCTTACTTATTCAAATAAATATGAGGGTGTAATTCTTAAAAATTTGAATAACAGTTTCGAAATATGATCGTAAAATATATTCTCAAATGTAAATTAGAGAAATTCTTATTTTACAAAATAAGTAATACATTTAAAAATAAAGTTTCTGTCAATTCTGATACAAATTAAGACAAGACAATGGAACAAAATGTTTTTAGCAATAAATTTTTTGAACTCTGTAAGTGACAATGAAATGCAAGTTTACATAAAGTATTAAAAGAAATAATGACTTCTTATATTACTTCTGACTGTAAAGATAGATACGATCAGAGCCGAGATGACGCTTCCCTGAAAAACTTCTCTTAGAAGGGAAAAAAGACATTTACAGAGATTTCCTCAGTCAGCCAACTGAAGATTAAGCAATGATCCCTTTTACTGGAGACCATTCTGGCCACTCTTGGAGAAACTTGATGACTTAGGAGGCAAAACGAAAATTCCAGAAAGTTCTAGAATTTTATGGATATCTCGACTGGGATGAAAGTTACGGACCTTACCTGAACTTTTCCTGTGACGTCACAGCAGGGCTAGTGTGGTTACAAACACGGAGAGGGGCGAAGTTGGAGATAATTGGTTGGAGCCTGCCTTTGGAAACGGTCAGCATTGGCTGAGTAGATGTGCCGAAGAATTATTGGTAAAACGGACTGTATGTGTCGAAACTGTCGGACTCCACACAAGGTATTTATAACTGAAGAGATTTAACCGTTGTGAAAATTAATATTCCGGTGAGATGAACGTCTGTAAAAATGTTATGACCGTTATTACAAATGTGTCTTTCCCCCCTGTTGTGTCACTAATCTGTATTAGTACTTTATTTCCTGTTTGTGTTGTTAATCTGTCCAAGCTTTGCTACTGTGTGTTGTCTTGTTCTGAATATTTGTGAATAAAGCGTCATTTGCCTTTATTCTCCATTTTGTCATGATTTCACATGTTCACCCACGCGAGAGATTTTTGTAAAGATAATAAAGAAATCCATCGTATTTGTTGTAACAGTAGCTGCATGCTCGTTCATTAATTATTTTTAAATTCCATCGTGAACGTTATTACAAAGAAAAATGTGGCACTTTAAAAGTTTTTCCAGAATAAAAGTATTTGTAAATACGTCTGTTCTGGTTGTGCAAGCAGCGTTGAGTAAGTGGGTACCGTATAGCTATTTTCAGAATATAAATTTTGTCTTGAAACGAAATATTTTTTTATGAAACTATTTACCCCCACCAAACTTTTTTTCTGTAAGAGACACTATACATCAAAATACTCTAGCATAACATTTTAGCCTTGTCAACTATTTACTCAAACATTTCACTAGATGAGCCAATATGCAATAAAGTACGTGAAAAATAGTACATTGCATTAATATAACATTCTCTTAAAGAAACTCACAAATATGTTTTTGAAAAAATGATATCAGAAATACTTGAAATTAAATAAAAAAAAATATTAGCTTAAGAATATTTGTATCCATTTCCCCCTGAAAAACAGAAATAATAAAATTCGAATTACTAAAATTTATCAAATAGTTTAAGGTCTCTTAATTTTCTGACTGTAGTTTTAGAGTGAATATTTAAACAATTTCTTTTAATTCCTAATTTTATTGAGAAAAAATACCATTAAAATTGTTAATTCACTTAGTATCATGTGCCACATTATGAGATCTATTCATTAATTATCACATTTAAATCTATATCTAATAATTCAGCAATCTTCAAAGGATCATTAATAATTACTTTATGAAGTAAGCTTTCAAGGAAATTGTATTTTTCTCTTTCTTATTTACTGATTTGTGTATGTGTGTTTATTGAAATCTCACCTAATTCTAAGAAACGTAAACAAAAACGAATTTTATTAATAAAGATTTGCAATCCGTGTGAGCTAATATCATATCGTTTTATATGCATTATTTATAGACAAATAAATTCCAAAATCACATAATTTATTAATGCATGAGCTCGTAACACACCAATCAATATATTTCATTCCAAAAATTCAGTCTCATGAATTTTTTTA
Source organism: Nephila pilipes (assembly GCA_019974015.1). NCBI lineage: Eukaryota > Metazoa > Arthropoda > Arachnida > Araneae > Nephilidae > Nephila > Nephila pilipes. The sequence goes on along the minus strand of BMAW01110389.1, from coordinate 4,100 downwards.
AAACTGTTGATAAACAACATACGACATAAATTACAGTTTCAAAGTATAACAAGAAATTGCGTAAGATAGCAAATGCTACAAATGAATTTATGCTACGATGCAATCTCGTAAAAAAAAGTAAAACATCTGTATATCAGGCCCTAAAACTATGCATGTTATCTTTATTACAAACTTATGAAATAGTAAGAATAATCATCAATTGAATAGGTATACTAGCAAGAGAAAAATAGAAACGATTCTCGTGCATTATGTCACTGTTTTAAAACTTAAGTTACATTTTATCGACGCTTTCCCGCACAAATAATATCGTTTTAAAATCTTCTACAGATTTTCGTGTCTCTTTTTTAACAATGTTTCACCACAAATTATTTAAATGTTCCTTAAGTTCCAAATATTTAATGTTTATACCTAATTCCATAGCGTAAAACTATTTAAGAAATGTAAAGTTTACTAATCAATCTTTTTATGTTCAAACACATATTATTTTCCATATTCCATGCATAAGCTTTATTTTTTATAATACAATTGACTGAACAGATTTTAATATCATGTTCTTACAAATTTTTAAATTCAAAATTAAACCAGGTAATGTTGCTGTTTTTAAAAATTTAAGATCATAATTCGAATCGTATTACGGTTTTAATTACGAAATATATATATATATATATATATATATATATATATATATA
>BMAW01110386.1:240770-251874 GCA_019974015.1 Nephila pilipes | reverse complement strand
TATAATCAAATGAAAACCAAATAATCCATTTATTTCAAAAGAGATCATATCAAGGACACCCACACACACACACACACTTGAGTCTGCTTATACCCAAGATACTTGTACGGAAAAATCTATTTTACTATAGCTTAAGTAAAAATGGTTTACAACATTCTCAAATAGCCTTTAGCAATATAAGAAGCAATATATGTCCCGAAAAGGCAAATTAAAAAATTTGGAGAGTAAAATACCAATAGTGGATGATCGCTCTTAGGAAGCTTACTGTGTAGCTTCGGAATGATGCCGTTGAAACATTAATGATGGGAATAAATATAATAATTCTTATTGAATGTAGATTTGTAATTTAGGGGTTCTTTTTCATTGAGAGATTTGGGAGGGATTGACAACGAAGGAACTTAGTGATTTCGGAAAAAATGTAAAGCAGAAATTTATTGCATTTTTAATGCCACAATATTGATTTTCTTATTTTTGAGATACTATATCGTAATATTGTTATCTATATTAAAATTGGACAGCAGATTTCTTTCCTTTGAAATACGCATTTTTGTGAGGTTTTATTCCATTTAATATTTTGAGTTTCTGCAGAATTGCTAATAATTTTGACACAAATACTATTTTACTAGATATCATACATAAATTCAGTCCTTAAATTTGTTTATTAAATTAATTTGCGAGTGGCCAAAAAAGTGTATTTTTGGGAGGTCTTTTTCTATTCGTGCAAATTTATTTTTTAAATAAGTTTTCATTTCTGAAATTATTAAATTATATGAAATCTCGCATTTAATTTTTTAAAATTGTTTGAATTAAAGTTTATATTTTTAATGATAGCTTGAGAGAATTTTTGTAACAAAATCTTAAAACGTTTGTGGTATTATGAAATAAAACAGTTCATAGAGGAAAAGTTAAATAGATGTGCATAAATGTTGAGTTAATTAAAATATAAACGCAGCTGTTTGAGAAGTTTCATTGATTATTGAAAAAAAAAGCAAAATATATAAATATATTTCTGTTTTTACGCTATCTATTACTGAATTAATTTATACAAGTACATATATCACTTTTTTATTCGTTATAAAAAATCTATCGTACTTTATTCTATCATAATAGATTATTGAAGAAACAGAACATGAGTATTTCATAAAATTACAGCTTGTTTAAAATTTTTAAAGAATTATTCAGCGAAAATTTCTCATACTGTCAACCTATATTTTTGCTTTAAAATGGTATTATTTTAAATTAGGTAAACTGAGCAATAATTTTTATTAGCTGAAACTCTGTAAATTTTTTGTAAATAATGAAACGCTTTCTGTCACAAAATTGAAAGATATTTATATGATGAAAATGTGTAATGTATTTACACAAGTGGTATTTGGAGTGATAAAAATTCTTTTCTAATTTAAAATTTTTAGAATTTCATACGTTTTCTTAAAATTATTATAAACGTTCGAAGGTAAAGCTTACTTTAAAGTTTTTCCTTGATTTTTTCATCTATTTAATTTATTTTTCTCTTTTAATTAATTTTAAATAATAAGAAATAACTATGTAAAACTTTATTTAATTTGTATCTAATTCCAACTTTGGAGAATTTTAGTTTTCCTTAATTTATCCGGAACAGTTTTTTTTTTAAGAACACGAATCTGTTTTAATACCTGGGAGTTTAAAGCAATTTGATAGCCTTCTGAATTAAACATAAATTCTTCTGTTACAGTTAATTACCATGTATAAATCGTTCATATAAATATTTTCAAAAACTTTGCTCTCTTATATTCATCTACAATACACATTATTTAAAGCATTATAATTTTTAAGTATCCTTCTTATATATTTTCTTTCATATTTAGAATACTTTAAGTTTATTTTTGGCGCGATTTATTAATGTTTTTTCTAAAATAACCTTTATATGAAATTTCTAACTGCATTCTAAATAAGTATACGGAAAAAATTAAAAATTTAGTTATCCAGAAGCTATCAAAAATATTAAGAAGCTTCATTTTGTTGAAAGTTGTATATTTTTAAACTTTACAGCCAGCACTTCTAAAGCTACAGTTCATAATTTCACAACCAAACACGTAATTTTTCAGTGTTTTAGTTATTTGCTATTGAACTATTTTTGATCAGATCAAATCTCAGGGAAAGTTTTGAAATTTTTTTGATTATTTATTTTTATTTCTAAAACTTGAAACAAAGTTAATTTTTCTTTTAAGTTAAAATTCTGAATTTTATAAAAAGCACTATTTAGTATTTTTCTACGTGAAGATTTTAATTAATTGTAAGCAAATAAAATATGTTTCTTACAGCTTTCTAATATTTTAAAAATCAACGAATCAAATACAAATTCCAAAAACTTAATTTTAAAATAATTTTAAATGTTAGAACCAAGTACATGAGGGAGATGCTAGTTTCTCTGCCTGAATTTTATTAAGAAGTCTATTTACTAATTTTGTATAGATGAGTTCAGTTTTATATACAAAACCTATTAAAAATTTGAGTATTTAAAAAATTGCAAAATTATATAATAATGTTAAATGTCCAGGGTCGTAAATATTGATTAGAGCCTTTATTTGTCTCGAAATGTTTCTGATATCCAAACTGCAAACTTTTTGTTATAATTTTTTTTTGCTTTATTATGGATAGCTAAGTTTACTGCCCTTTAACAAATTTATAGGAAATATGGAATCCCACTGTAAAGTAGAAAAATATATAAGACAGAGGAAAAGGTTCTTGTTTTAAAGAAGGCAGTTTTTAAAGTGATATCTAATTTTGAGGGGATATCTGACAACTCTGAAAATCGAAATAAAGCCAATTTTTGAAAGTGCAAGGAAAAAAGACACTCACTTCTGTACTTTTTAATATCGATAACAAGGATCCGACGCAGAATCTCTTAGCGTCTTCATAATATTAAAAAGTACTCAGTGTGACACACTCTTTACTAACTTGTGCGAATACCGGGTGCTAGCTATATTATGATAGAATTAAACAAACTTACTTCTCTGAGTTGCCGTAAGGGAAAGAGCAATGAAGGCACTTGGTAAAAAACAGAACATAGCTCCCATAAGAGAATTGCGTAGAAAACGTTGCATGGCCTTAATGCCTTGCATACCTGAATTCAAAGCTGACGGTGAAAGAGGCTTACTCAGAAGTGGCATGATAAGGGAGCTTAAAAAAGGCATGAACGGTAAATTGGGTAGTACCGTTTGAGATGGAGCTGGCTGAGGCTGTGAAACTCCTCCTTTCACTGGTGCGGCTGCCCACGACGGTCTTGAAGGGATTGGGATATTCGACCATGGATCCATCACTGGAGCAACTGAAAAATTTCCTAACTGAGGCAATTTGTTTGGTTTTCCTGAGTTGACTTTGCTTCCATTTTCGACGTGGTTTGGCGTTTGAGTATCCGTGCGTTTCTGGATTACAATGATCTTGTTGTGTTTGATGGTTGTCTTCAAATTGCTGGGCGCATCTAGTATGTTAAGAGTCGCCGATTTCACAACATCTGGTAGCTTAAGTCTGTCCCCCAATACATCGGTTGCTGTTTGTAGTATGGGAGTTGTGTCAGAGACTGTAACTACAGAAGACGACTGATGTGGTCTTAAGTTAGGAAGTTTGTTGGATTTGTGGTTGTTGATGACTAAAACATCTTCTGTTAAGGAGGTCTGAGTATTCATTTTTTGAGGAACTGCAGTAGTAGAGGCAAGTTTGTGAAACCATTTTTGATTCCACAAAGTGTTACCTGGAACAAATACCAAAAATTAGATAAAAATATTTTTAATCCTTATTTTCTTTTAATGTCACTATGATAAATATTCTGAGAATTGATGTGGTGATATTTAAATTTCGGTAATTCAATTTCCAGTTATTTATAAACGATAATTTTATTCTGAACTAAATAATAAATTAGCAAATTTAATGATTTAAGTGGAAGTGAACGCAGTTCATAGAACTCAATTTTCATCAAGCTCCGAGACAATTTTTGTGGCTTCATTTACATTTAAATACATAAGTACAGAAGAACTTCTTTAGGAAGGACATCTTTAACTTGGATCGCCTTGCACGAAAAATTATTATTATTATTATTATTTAATTTGAGAAGTGATCTGAAAGTTTCCATAACATTTATTTGTTTCATCCACGTATTTTGAAAAATTATTTCCATCACTGAAATCTTCCCACAGTTGTGAACGTCTGAAAGAAAATGAGGAGAGATGGAATTTACAAATATTCTTTACAAAGTCAACAAAATCTTTTTTAAGCCTCTTATTCGCAGCCATAAAGGGCAAACGGGCTACTTTGTCGAAATAGAAAATGAAATAAAATAAAATTAAACTCAGTTATAGTGTTCAAAACGCAAATGTCTCTATCTTCTGTAAGTGTGATTCCTTCTCGATTTGTTCAATATAAAGACGATTTTATGTAAGTATGTTTTACTTTACTTCCTCGCCCCCCCCCCGTTCTCCTCCAAAAAGTTCTCAACCTGCCCAGAGTTTTGATATCCCGAACGGTTTTGGTTCGAATTAATCTACTTAGAGAGATTTTATTGTAATATTTAAATGAGACTCAAAATTTGCATTATCATAATATAAAAATACATAGAAATATATTAACATTATTAGCTGAAAAAAAAAGTCATCTATATTTTGAAATAACTAAATTCTGAACTTTCTGAACAGTTGGAAAGAATCTCAATCACATTTTATATAATAGCAATATACTAACCTTTGTGATTACTGATGACTATTGATAAAGGTGTTTCCGGCTGTTTCCACACTGTTCCATCTCGAGAAGGCACGTGATGATTACTGACGATGTGCTCAGGTTTCCGTGAATTATAATAAATTGGGCCACCTAAGCTAGCCTTTTTTTTAAAAAATCGAAAAGGATTTATGATATCAGAATCTGTATTTGATTCACTTGGGGAATAAAACGGCCGAGTATCAATAAAATACCGACCGGTGTCTATCTTACTACTTGTCACCAACCACACTAATTGTAACGTAAGGAAAACGATCAACAGCATCCTTGAGAGTAAAGAGATACAAGAGGACTCAGAGCTCCGCATCCGTGTGATAAGAACACGATTACTGCATTTCTCCTTGTTTCCGTCTAAAGATCTTGTGAGAGTTTCCCTCAGAGGGATCGTGGAATTATTCGCTCGTTCGTTCTACGGCTGAAGAATCAACCATTGGTCCAAATCAAGCTATTTATATGGGTCACTAGATCAGCGGCAGATGTTTGTTTTGGGACTTCAGTCGGACTTCTTCAGCTTCGGATTTGTAAGTGAAGTTGTGGGTGCTTCACAGAGTGCTACAAGTCGAGTATGTTACGGTCGAAAGGGTCAATGCAGCCAAGCGCGTCGCCCAGCCTAAAAGTTCACAGTCAAGCTCAAGTGGGTCAAGCTTAGATTAAAATTCGCCTTTAATGCGAGTTTTACATCATATTAACGGATTATCACGATGTCTTCTCCCTTCATTTGTTTAATTAAGAATTAAGTTAAGTTGTTAGCATCAGGGAAGTGTTGGGAATTCTCATCGATATAATAGAATGCAGTATGAAGTGAAAATCAGACACGGTGCACGCAAACATTGTTCAAAGCCATTGACAAAAAATGAAGGAAGGTCAAAAAACGCTCTTATAATAATGATGAATAGAAAGTCATTTACCGAAACAGTCTCGGAAGTCACGGGAAAGTCTCACAAAGTATAGGCAAACAAGCGTAACTGGACCCCACCTTTTCTGTGCCCTATGACGACCTACCGCCCGCAGAGAAGTTTTCTTAAATTTTCGTTCGTAGGTCTACAATTGCCGTTTTTCCTGAATTTCACGAATGGGAGAGATCAAAGCATTCGGTTGTTTGAGCACACTTTTTTTTAAAAAAATATTATATTATAATGACACGAATGTGAAGGTATGCTGGGAAAAAACAAGGATACACAGCATGGGAGAAATCATGGAGCTCTTTCGACATATTTTCTCAAACAGATATATTTCTCAAACAGATAAACAGATATCTGCATTTTATATTGTGGTTAATAAAATCAAAAAGAATAATGTGCATAAAGTAGCATATAACAGTAGTAATAGGAGCTAGAGGTATTCAGAAAGAGAATGTAGATAAAACTTCTTCGAATAGTTGCAAAGCTCAATTTCTCATCCTCTGCTTGGTTGGTTGAAAAAATTATTTGACAGGAATATTTATATATATTTATATATATAATAAAAATGAAAAAAAGCAATGTTTATTAAAATAACTTTTTTTGTCGTAAATTCAGTTTTTAACTTTTTTTTTTTAATTTTAACTCCTTAAGATGAAAATGGGAGGTACTTTATGTAACATCTTCTCGAATTTCGAACTATAATAATAATACTAACTTTAAATTTAGATGAATTTATTTTCTTAAAAAAAGGAAAGTATGTGTGTATTTTTAGTATTTCAGAGAAGAAAAGCCGTCAAGTTCTCTGAAAATTACTTGCAGCTTAAGGTTCGATATAGATGCACGTAAAATCTATAACATGCTACCAGAATTGTATGTAATAAAGTAAATTTTACAAACATTTCGGGAAGCTCTTAAGACCACTCTTTTTTTCCATATGCATGTAGAAATTATTTTAGATAATAACATCAATAATAATGAAACTTTATTTGTGATAAATACTTTTTCTTCTTTTTCTAAGACTGAAATCACAAATGGGGAATGTATATATCTTAGTTCCTGAATTAAAAAAAAAGTGAGCCCATATTTATCAAAACCAATGTGTCTTTTACGTATTATTTATATTTTATATTATATTAGTTTATATATCGAGAGGAGAAAATAGAGGTGAAAGAAATAAAATATACATTTTAGACTCCAATTCGAGACAAACACAATTTGCTCTAAAATAAGACACACAAATACACATACACTTTTGCATTCAAGATTGATATTTTCTGTCAGTGCTTTGAAAATATATTCCGCCTAAATTTTTATCTACTGCTTATTGAAGTCACACAATAGGATTAAAAAATCGAAGTAAAAATCAATCAGCGTTTTTAAAATATTTTTTGACACATTGAATTTTTACTCTTATTTATACTCAATTTCACTCCATTCATAAGATGAATTTTCAGCGAAATAAAATGTTATTAAATCTTAGCTGATTTTTCCGAATTTCTTGAACGAAATTCGGTTATATTTCTTCAATTAAAGATGTCTATCAAGCGATATAAAGTTTATAATTATTCTGTTACCTTTAAAATTTCCTTCACTGAAGATTAAAAAGCCCCAATTTAAAAGCGGAATTGATAACAAAATGTAAATAAAGACAACAATTAGTCTGGTTTGCTTACAATGAACAGATAGAGAGTAATAGGTAATAGAGAGTAATAGGTTTTAAATCGACAGCTCAAATATGAAATACACACACACACACACATACTTATACTTTATTTTTTTCCTGCGCACAAAAAATAAGTTAATTTGCTTACCAATTTTTATTGTCTTTTTTATGAGTCATTTTTGACTTTTTGCAGTCTCCTTGCATGAAAGCAGTCTTTTTAGTTTGATATATAAAAAAGAAAATTATTTAATGCATTAAATTTTTTTTCTATTTTATTGAGTAAGTCGATTATCATGTTACATATATACATGTTATATATATATAATGTTTTTGAAAAACATATGAATTTTTTTCAACTACTGATGTAACAATTAAAAAAGCTTTTAGATATAACAAAAAAGGCGGTAGATTTGTTTTTAAAAATAATGAAAACATTAAAAATATGAAGAATGATTTGATGAGTAATATCAAAGAATATATAGAATTTATTAATAATGAGCACCAAAATGTCATTACAGGATATTTGACCATTGTAAAAAATAATCTTCAGAGATATAAGGGAGTGTGTGTGTGTGTGATAGAGGCATCATAGTTATGATCTCCAATAGCAGCAATTTCAATTCGAGAAGGATTTATGATGAAATAAATTTTATCAATAATCTTGCTGTTAAATATAGTTTGCCAGTTGTAGCATTTAATGTGTATACATAATATATTTATAAAAATAATTATAATATAAAATTTAAGATTAAAGAGTTACATTAATGTACACAAAATAAAAAAAGTACCGAATTACAAGACTTTATAGTAATGTTACAAAAATTTTATGAATGTCTGTGAGGGAAAATTAAGCCCAACATTGAGGATAACGACAAATGACACTTTATTCACAATTATTCAAGATAATACACAGGTAGCAGAGCTTAGACAATTACAGCATAAATAGAAAGCACGGGAATTGTATAAATTAGTGGCACGGATATATAAACAAACAGCACTTTTACTGACAATCACATTTGTATCAGCGACCTTCAATTTACCTGCTTAATAATTCTTACTACGGGCAAACCTCCGCAGTAATTTTCTGCTCTTCCGTTTCTCGGTAGATAAATGCTGCTCCTTCGCAAATCCACTAGGCACGCTACCGGCAGTTCTCCCCCAGACCCGCTTTTTCAAATACTGACTACTTCCCAATCGATTTCTCAATCAATCTCCAAAGACTGTCTGATTCCCCCTCCCAGTCTCTCCACGTATTTATACCTCTTCTGAGCAGGTGTGACTTCAGATGGGAAAATTCAGGAAAAGTCTAATTTTCTTCCCTGTGAATATATCGACTCGATTCCAGCACCTTCGGAAACTTTCCATTTGTCGCCAAAGCCACCGAGTTTCTCTCCAAGTCACCAAAATGGTTGCTAAGGTTGAGGGGTCATTACTTAAATTTAACTTGGCTGACTCATGACATCTCTGTAAATGTTTCTTTTCCATCACAAGAGAACCACTGCAAGGAAGAGCCATCTCATGTTTATAACAATTTGTTTTTTGAGTAAGTTCCAAGTAATTATGCAATTATTTGCAAATATTACTGTAATTTTATTATTATTAAACATAAGAAGGGAACGATACTTATTTAGAAAATAGTTTTTGAAAATTAGAAATTAATAAAAGAATTACAGCTCTTTATAAAAAATTAGGACTACATTTTGATAAAATTAAATATCCACAGATCTTTATTACACCAAAATTTCATAAAAACCCCATTAAAATTAGAATAATCATTAATAGATATAATACTTACATTGCAAAAAAATCTTAAAATATGTTATTAATAAATATAATCAAACTGCAATTATTAAAATAATTTAGATTAAAAATATAAACGACAGAGATATATTTTGTATATGTATAAGATAATATATAAATATTAATTATGTCGAGAGTGTGTTGAGTTAGATCCATAATACTTGTATAAATAAGCATTCTTAGTCTTCAGTCTGAGACAGTGTTTTGAACTACTTATCCCCATGTTTGACTTTATTATCTTATTTTCTTTTTCCTTAAGTTATGCTTGGTAGGTTTTGATGTTTCCTCCTCTTATAATCGTTTTTAGTAATTGAATATTTTTAAATTAATGGTTTTAACGTTGAATATTAAATATACCGTAATTTACGGGGGAAACGCCATGGCGCTTACGTGTTTAAAACTTAAACTTTCAGCGGGTGTGACATTTTTACCAATGCGAAACTGACATGAGCTTTAAAAAATAATCCGTAAGATGTGATTATAAATAGCTTGGATCACCTTGATGCTACCCGCACTTAGAAGAGCACAGGGTTACTTTTTATAAACTTTATTGTGTTTATATTCTTTTTCTTGATCGGACCTATGTGCCTTATTCACCCTGAAGAAGATCTTGGAACGATTACATTCTTCTCTCTCGTTCAAATCAGCATTGAAGTCAGTTTCAGTAGTCTCTATTATCTGTCCCTTGGTAAATCTTTCGGGACCAATCGTCTCCTCACCCCTTCTTTTACAAATTCACAGTGATTCTCTCCAAACGGGGACATGACTCTATCTGCGTCGCAATACAGAATTCCGAATTATTTCTCATGATCCTTCTTGGCATTCTGCCGTCCACAAATATCCTCACATTCGGCATAGTTACTTCTTGAATAGTTTTTAAGTCAGAAAGAAGTGAAATTTTTTTGATGTTTGTAGCGACGCCACGCGTGAATTAATTTTGTGCGCCGATAACGCTGATACATCGTTTCTGTTTATTTTACGCCATCTTCCTTGAGTGAGGCATTTACGCTGATGCGGCCTTTTTTCAGGAAATTACGGGAGTTAAATTTTATATTGCCATAGTTGGGCAATTTATTATTAGATTATTTACATGTTTATTATGCTCTTTTCTATGCATATTTTTTTTCTTTAACATTATACTTACAGAAATTTAAAGACTATATAAATTATTTTTAGACTTTTGTCTTGTTTAATTTACAGAAAAAATGTATTTATTTTAACTTAACTGCCCTGGGGTGTTTTTATTGGATTTTAATAGATACTTAAAATAAATTTATTTATTAAATTGTATTAAATGTAATTTTAGTTTTTCAAATTTATTTAATTTTTTTCTGTAGTTTTGTAAATTTATTACATTAATTTATATACATGTTTATTTTGTATACCTATTGAATATTAATATCTATATATTTATAAATCATGTTCTATATAATCCCTCTATATTAATATTTATATATTCATTGGATCCCTCTCCCTCTTACATACATATATATATATATAAACAAAATTAAAACTCTCATCATAAAGAATTGTAAAATGTAAATAACCTTTATAGTGTAAAGGAACTGTAAGCAAGCCATGAAAATTAAGACTTGGAAAAAGAGAAACCAAAATTATACATTTGTAATTTAAATTGATTTGGCTTGGAACCGACAGATGTGGTTAATATGTTCATTGGATCCATCTCCCACTCAATAAATTATTCTATAACGATCCAGTTAATACCATAAAGAAGGAACTAAACCTCTTATACCTTATTATAAAACCTTAAGGTTATTATAAAACCTTATTATACCTCTAAATATTATAAGAGAATAATAAAAACTTACCTATAAGTAAGTAGATAATCTATCGATATCAATCCAATGACTTGCGCATATACAAATAATCTTAAATATCTAATAAAAATAGTTTATTAAAAACAGTTAAATATTGTTAAGGTAATCTAAATTATATAAATTTGTCGTTGTAGGTACGTACAAATCTTAAG
>BMAW01110386.1:214283-226560 GCA_019974015.1 Nephila pilipes | reverse complement strand
CACACACACACACACACACACACACACACACACACATATATATATATAACGAAACCCAAATAGAACATTTCAAAATTCTACAGCAACACAGGAGTATAAAAAGTTAACGCAATATAATTAAGAAAAAAAGTATTTAAGGAAATCCTTAGTAATCAAACTAATATTTTTGCAAATCTAACCATAATTTATTTAAATAGCTATACAAAAAGTAATACAAAATCAAAACAAACTAATGTAGAAACAAACAATTTAAAATAAAGTGATAAAAAATAATTTTTAGGAAAATAGAAATATTAAATGATATTGAAAAAAAAACAACATTTAACAAATTTAATAAGCCAAAAATTAACTTACAAATTTCTTTAAAAAATGAAAAATGGGTCAAAAATCAAAAATAGATCAAAATTGAAAATGTGTCACTAAAATAGTTAAAAATATATATATTCAAGAAAATAGTTAATAAAAAAATTAAAATATAGAAAGGGAAAAAAGTGATAGAGAGGGAAATATTGAGCCAATAAAAAATAGAATTTTTTTTAAAAATATAATAAAAAACAGTAATAAATAAATAATATAAATAAAAAGTTTATATATATATATATATAATCTTTTATACTTTTCATGTTTTTAATTTTTTTTAAGAAAATTAATATGATAATCAGCCTTTGCACAAGTGATATAGAAATAATCTTAGTTATTTTTGAAAATAAGAGGGAAATTAACTAATTAGATATTTTTCAGTAAATAGTTATACAATATATTCTTAAAAATACTTAACCTTAAATTATTGTCAAAAGAGGGTACTTTATTTATATAGAAAAAATAATTATCTCTCTTGTCATAAATATTACTAATAATCCCATCATTAACAATATTTAAATTAACATCTAAAAAATGTTTGCTTCATGATAATTTACGTTGATTTTAATCAGATTTAAATTTGAAAGATAAAAGCAAAAATCATGTATAATATCCTTATTATTATAAAATTAAAAAACAATAGGACCATTAATATATCTAACTAATTTGAAATTATTGTTATTTCTGAATTTTTATTCAAAAAAATGTAGATAAATACTAGCTAAAGTATTATTAGCTGGACCCCTTGAGTTATAACTTTTATTTGCTTATAGTTTTTACCATTACAACTAATATAGTTTTTTTTTCCGGTTCAATATTAATAAGAAGTTTAAATTTTTTATGAAATATAGATCCATTAATTTTCAATTCTTTATTATTAGCCAAAATAACCCTTATTAAATCATCTAAATTTATGGAACTAAACAATTCTTCAAAGTCATATTTATAAAAGGAGCTAATTTCTTTATTGTTTATATAGTTAATAATTTAATAACTATTTTTAATAATAGTAGTGTTATCAAAACTATCAATAGTATTCCTTAAAACCTTTTCAGCTATAGTGATGCAAAAAATTTGAACCGTTAGTCATTGTTCTAAATTTAACAGGAATTTTGTGAAATTTAGGAGAAAAATAAGAGAGGAAATTTTATCAAATTCAAAGTTTTCCCTGTTGTTTATACAAAATTTTAATTCTATTATATTTATTTTTCTTTCATTATTATTAATATTAATAAAGACATTATTATGGATTAAATCCTTATAAGTCACATAAGCATGTAAAGTCTCTTACAAATAAATGCTTTATTCCCTGGTATCTTATCTTTATAACAAATGATGATTTCATCTTGCAACTTTTTGATAGAACTCTTTAAATCTCCAATCTTAATGTTATTATTTATCTTAAAGCTTAAGTATTTTAATTCTTCATTCATATATTAAATTTATGTTCTTTAAAAACTTCAATAGGAAAATTACGCTTAATTGCCAATTTTATTAAAATTATCAGTGTCTTTATTAATTTTTTCTTCAATAAAACTATTGTTATTAGAAGTATAATTCTGAAACCTCTACCTTTATTCATAATTTTTTTTATCTCTAACAGTATTTAGCTTATAACTCAATAAATCTTTATAATTATTCTAGTTACATTACATAGTTCCATATTTTTATAAAATTTAAAAGCTCTTTTGATAATAATATTTTAAGAGAAATTAAGTTAATAAGCTTATTGAGAATATTGTTAAAATTTATTTTGTCAAAAGATTAATGAGTGTTTTATAACAATAAAATACACACATTTTGAATATCATTATAACAAAAACTCATTTTATTTTTACTAATCAAATAATTACATATATCCTTAACAATAAGAAGACAAGTACTATTTATATTATTTACATAAGTAATAAAAGCCTTTAAAATTTTAACTTCTTTCTTCTTCAAACCAAAATGAAAGTATTTAATACTTTTAATTTTGAAATCCTTTTATTTTCAAATTTATCATTTAATATAATTACATTTTTTTAATAGCCTCCAAATCCAAACAATATCTTTTTATTTCTATTCTTGTATTTTCTTTTCTCACAAGCTTTATTAGAAATGTTGAGATTCATATAGCATTCTATTCTGTAAAAATATTTTTTGTTGTCCTTTTGTTTAAATATTTGCATAGTATTTTAATAAAAAATAAAGTATTAAGACGATAAGGGTAATTAGTATTTTTGGCATTGATATAATAATTTTCAGACCACAACTTTCATTTAGTGTTGAATATTATCTTTCATCCCTTTTCTATTTATTATCTTTATGTTTTCAAATTTATGTCTATTAAAGCACTTAATTTGAATTTTTATTGCAACTTTTTCTATTCCTAAATTTTTTAGTATCATGTATATGTTGATTAATATGATTATTTATATTATTACTAGCTTTTTCCAAAATATTCACATTCGTATATTTAACACTTAAGTAGTGACTGTGGTAGCCTAGTGGTCATGGTCGAAAACTCGCTGCGACTCGCGCGAGTCGTTAGTGCAAGACCTGATGCCCTTAAAGACGTGCCGTGTAGTCGGGGCAGATGCACTTCAAATCTGCTCTGGTTGAAATTCCTCTCAATGGCGTGGTGTTGAAGTTAGGAAAGGAAGTGTCAGCTCAGGTGTCGTCCTCGTCACTTGATCGCAGTTCATAATTACGAGGTCTGTCGAATGCAGACCTTGTTTTGCTTCTAGTATGACATTAATAAAACCAATCAGTTTGCACTTAAGTAAGTAAACTCAGTTGTAAATTTTACAGAAAGTAAATTTGGAATTAATATAAAATTGTTCATTATTAATCATTTTATATGTCTTGTATATTTTGTACAAATTATGCAATTATTACACAAATATTATAATTAAAATTATCAGATTTAAAGTTATCACCGTATTCCAAAATTTGTACATTATGTATGTATATATTCCATACCATCGTGAAATACGCTATGAATACCAATATTATTACAATCTTTCTTACATCTATAATTACTTGCACAAATATTCCTCGTTTTTTAATTTCCACACTCTTGTTTATCAATAATTTCTTGATTAATTAGAACATCTTAATCATACTTATGACTTAAATCAAAGTTGTAAGTATTTTCATTTCGATAATAATCAACAACATCATGAACATTACATTTCATGTTCTTTAATATAACATTGGCCAAAAGTCACATCCTTTTCCTTACCTCTTTGAAATAAATATATTTAATATATATATATAATAAAATGATACTGATCTAGTACTAGAATGAGGGTAATAGAGCCTTTATTGCTCTATATCCCACAAAGCCAAACAATCAGTCAATAATAGAACTAGAAATCATATAAAATAAATTTAATTAACAGTTACGATTATAATTATATCGTCTTACTGTCCTTAATTCTACGATTCTTCGAAACAGCTATTCCAAGTCAAAAGTTGATTTAAATTAACATCAATCCCGACTGCAACAAAGACTCTTTATGTTTTGTCCTTTGATGATAAAATGTATGCGTAGCATTTTTTATATTCTTTTTAATAATAAAAGAAACTAAAATGTTTTCTACAGTCTTTGTTTTTTCCCTATGTTTGTTAAATATCACTATTTAATACTTTATGTCAGAGAATGGAAATAACTATTGATCTTCACAGTGAACAAAATAAAAAAAAAAAAAATAAAAAAAAAAAAAAAAAAAAAAATTATTAAATTTTATAAAAATAAGGGTTTTAAAAGTATTTGTACATTTTTTTTCCATTTTTCTAATATTGATATAGGGCACAAACTATTTTTATTTATATAGTAAACAATAATATCAGATTTCTCGGTATAATTTTATATAAAAGCATCTTAACATTATAATAATTTAATAGAAGAAGAGAGCATGCGTTATATTATGACAAAAGTAGTTAATAAATAAATAAAAATAAAATCTTTAACTTCATTATTTGTATAATATTACTTTATTTGCTTTCAAAAGAATCCCATCATTATAATTTTTTTATAAGTAAGAAAGGTAATAAAAAGACAAAATTATAAATAGGAGAAAAGTTTTTTATTTGGATAGCAAGAAGTCAACACTCACCTATGGTTACGACACAACTGATTGATTGATTTTTTTTTATTAATGTCACTCTTAAAAGCAACATGAAGATGTTAGAAATGGACCTCGTAATTCTGAACCACGGTCAAGTGACAAGTGAACAACATTGACCTAACACCTCCCTCTTCACACTTCCACTCCAAGACAACGGGAGGGCTTTGGACCTCCACAGACTTAACGTGCATCATACCCACTACACGGTGAGTCTTAGTGGCATCGAGGATCGAACTTACGATTCGACGAAAACTACGCCTGCCAAGTCCGCGATCTTTTTCTGCCTAGTTGTTAAAAGCACTGCCAAAAAGCGACTGATTATACTGTTTTCGAACTGACAGATCGAGGGTTGAAATCGCCGCCTGGCACCAATATGAACCGATCTTCCCAACCACATTCCCTATTGTAGCAAAAGAACATAGCCGGCAAGGAATTGTTGAACGTCATTTGATGTAAGTTTTCTGTCAGTATCATGCTGAAAATTCCATTATTTCTGCATATTTTTATTGCGTATGGTACCATATTTTTTTTTTGTACACATTTTTGTACAAAAATCTGTTTATAGTGCCATTGATTCGTCAGTATGGATCCCAACGCTTTTAGAGGAAAAATACTCCTCCAACATAACATGTCCCCCCCCATATTTTACCCTGAGAGAAGTATGCAGTTGATTGTTTCTTTCATTTAGGGATGACGTATGAACCAAATACCATATGATGAAAGTAAGTTATACTTACTTTCCTCCTTGAAAAGTGCTCCATTTCTTTTTTATTCATTTTAATGAGTTTCTATATAGGCTTCTCTGTTTTGTGTGTGTATGTGTATGTGGATACCTTTTTTTTTCTCTGGGAGATCAACCAAACGATCCTGTATCTCTTAAAAGAAGTTTCCTGAGAGAAGCATACTTAGATTGATATCCAAATTAATTTCATATTTGATTTGATTTGTTGTTACACGAGGATTCATAATTAAAGCCTTTTTTACAATTCTTTCAATTCGATTTGAAGTGTTTTAGATTTACCATATCTTGGTTTATTAGAAAAATTGCCTTGTTGATTATACAAATAAGGATACCAAATATTTACTATTTGACGTGGCAGTTAAAATTTCGAGCAACGTCATTTCGAAGGACTTCTTTTTTGAAATAATGAAGAACACTGTTTCGAATATAAATAGAATATTTCTTACACTTTTGGATTTTCATTTAAATACTAACTAAATTAAAAAGAAAAAGAAAAGAAACTATGACCTAGTCAAAACACTTTTGAGCCGCTCAAACTTGAAACATTCAAAATAAATTATAAAAATATAAAATTCGCAGATTTTCTTATAACAAAACAAAGAAGCCAACTCGGATGCGATAGAATTATACAAATTCATTTACTCAGGCTGTGTACGATATTTGTGTTATGTAAAGAATTTTGAGTGCTATTATATAAGTAAGTAGCAGATTCGAGTTTACTTTTTTGTAATGTATAGCAGATTCATGCTTATATACTTTCTTGTTCATAAAGCATTATATTAATAATTTTCATGTATCATATAAAATAAAAAAAATTAAGTATGATTGGATGCAGAAGACGTAGTGCCAGAGAAAACGTTTGTTATTAATTGTTCATTAACGTCTTTTGTATTTGTTACAGTTAAGAGATAATTGTTAATTAGCATCGCGTAACTAGCATATCGTGTAATCAACACGAGGGCTATGGGTGACGGACCTCGTAATTTTGAGCCACGGTCAAGTTATGAGGACGGTAATTGACTTCGTACTTCCTCTCCTAATTTCTACTGCACGTTAACTTGAGGATCTGTGCCCTGACTCATTTATCGTGCGTCAGCTCCTTTATACTACGGGTGTTTAATGGAACCAAGATTTTCCTTGAGAGATCACTTAATTGTTTGATTATAAATAAACATTGAATTTAGAAGCAACTCAAAGGCTATTGGCGACGGACCTCGTAGTTTTGAACCATGGTCAAGTGATGAGGATGATACTTTACTTGGCATTTGACTCTTCTAACTTATGGCTGGCTCTCGGCCAGCGTTATTTTTGTCGAGTTGTAGGTTCGATACGACTAAAGACCTTCTGTGTAGCGGGGCTAATGCATTTCAAATTCTGGTCGGGTTTGTTTATTTTATTTTATTAATGTTGCACGAGAATCTTCATCAGGGCTATTAGAGACGGATCTCGTAATTATAGATCTCGGCCAAGTGACGAGGATGACACCTGAGCTAGCACCTCCATCTACTAACTTCCACACCATGACAACTAAATCTGGTCGAGGTGCGAAGTCATCCCGTTGACGTGGTGGGGAAATTTGGAAAGAGAGGTGCCAGTTCATATGTCGTACTCGTCTCTTGACCGAAGTTCAGAATTACGAGATACGTTGCCAATAGCCCTCGTTTTGCTTCTCAGTGCGACATTAATAAATAATCACAATCTATTTACTACTTCAGTATAAGTTACTTCCGATAATTTTGTTTTAGCTTAGCACAAATAAGATCGAAATGAGAATAAAAACTCATTTCACTCACAAAGTATGATATAATATATAATTTATATAAGCTTGAGGCGCATAAATAAGATACCTAAGTAATTACCACTGAATTAAGTACCACTGAATTTAAGTACTTCCCTCATGGCTATTTACTTATATATTAGATCAAAAGAAGTATTAACGTCTAAAATATATATAAATTACATATTTTTTTACATTTAAAACATTTATATTTATACCTTTTAATCAATCTTTAAATAAAATCTTGGTTATTTTTTAAGATTTGCATTGATTTAATTATTTTTAGTCTGAAAATTTAAGACTGAAAAGGAATTACGTGAGCTATGCGTGAATGCAAAATCTCAGTCAATTGGACTAAAGCACGGACCATAATAATGTTTTCTCATCGGAGTCATATATGTGTGTAAAATTTCAGCTCTATCTAATTACAGGAAGGGGGGTAAAATTCGATTACAAATTTTGGACTGGAAATACATATTTTTCACATATATATGAATATAGAAATTTAAATAAAAGCTTGTAATAAAAATATTCAAAATAATTCAGGATAAAGTAAAGAAAAGAAACAAGAATGCTAAATTAAAACCATGTAATATTGTGATCCGTTTTAAAACCAGTTTTAAACAATAAATATTATATAATAGTCGATTATATAAGAATTTATCTTGAAATCTGGAGAAATGTAGTATTATGAAGTAATTATTTTTTAGCTGCTCTACTTTCTTTTCTTCATCCGTATGGATTAAGGTCAAAGTACATCCCACATTCATTAACTGTGAAGAACCTTGGAGAAAAAACGAAACTATTTTTACGTGAGAAGAGTCATTACAAGAGACGATATTTGATATATAATTGAACCAAATGAAATGGTGCGCGGCAAAGTAGAACAAAATGCCGGAAATAGAATGTAGTAAATTATGAACATGGTAATGGTGAGGAAAGAAGACAGGACGACAGTGGAGATGATCCAACCTGGGAAATTCCCATGGCAGCAAAAGATCAAAATTACTAATCTCTTACAAGATTAAAGGGAAGTGGTGTTTGCCTCAGAATGTGCACCTATGTCATTCATTTTCTTATTTCTTTTATTCACTGCAAATTTAATGAATTTCAGTTTGCGATCTTTTTTGAAATTGAATTTCTCGTTTTATTAGTCTATTATTCATCGGCTTAAAAGTTTGTTTGAGGTAAATTTAAATTCTTTGTAATTTACCCATCTAAAGTCTTAAAGTTATGATGTCGGTGTAAAATATTATATTAAAAGTTGTCGCTAAGATTTAACTTAAATAAGATTTTTAAGGCGATTCTAAAGTAAAATTTAGCATTAGTTCTAACGAATTGGTTTATGAATTCTGAAGGGTTCAACCAATAAACTATAAAATATAATTGAAAAAATATCAAAAGCTATAATGTGAAATGTGGATGTAAAAAATAGGACACATTTTATGAAAGTAAAACAAATACTGCTTTAAAGAGACGTTATTGAAAATGTTAGTTTAACCCAGGAAAGTGTGTATATATATATAATTTATTTATAAAGGAATAGCAATAATTTAGGAAGATTAAAATTCATTTTCTTCATATAATATGGAGTTCTAGAATTTTAACTTTCTGTTTTATAATTCAAGTACAATATTGATAATTATAGTAGGAAATAATATACAATAATAATATAATTGTAAGTTTCTGAACAATGCTTACAATATTCTTTTCATTTGACAACTATTAAGATATAAAAATAAAAATAGATTTTAATTCCCTAATTTTTCTTGCGTTAACGTCACGAATAGGTAATTATCGAGCTGCTATAAAATTTATTCATTCGTAAACAGAGCAAAAAGAATATGATTCTTCTGAAAATAGAAATGACAAGTAAGTGACACGCGCACCAGAAACATACATAAGCTCTAAGAAGACAAATAGAAAACTTCTAATTTTGAACACTATATGTAAAGAAATATTATATTTCAGACAAAATAATATAAGCCATTCAATAAATTAAATGAAATATAGAAAAATGGTTGAAAAATATTGGATATAAAGCGAAATTAGACTTGAATTTCAGGAAGATCTTAAAATGAAGGCGAAATATTAGTCTCTTTTTGAAAGTGCAGCTCATTTTATAGATTTATTCTATTTAACACACTATGGCCGCGGTAGTCTAGTGGTCAAGATTGCGGACTAGTATCCGGAGTTGCTTTCGTCAAATCGTTAGTGTGAGTCCTTATGATACTAAAGACCCACCGCGTAGAGGGGCTAATGCACGTTAAATCTAGTTGAGGTACCAAGTCTTCAAGTTGGCGTGGTGTGGAAGTTTTGAGAGCTCAGCTCAAGTGCTGTCCTCCTTACTTGACAGAAGTCCGTCGCCAATAGCCCTCGTGTTGGTGTTGCTTCTCAGTGCGACATCAATAAATAATTACAATCTATTTAATTACTCGCTACTTCTGTATAATTTCTTACTTCCAATAATTTTGTTTTAACTTAGCGCTAGTAAGATTAAAATGAGATAAAAACTCATTTCACAATCAAAACAAAGCGTAAAAAAAGTGCGCAAATTTTATGCCAATTATCTGTTTTATACAAAACGAATACTTGTGTTATGGGGGCTTTTAGTGATATAATTTGTTCCTTCTCATATACATTTTTATTTTATATCGACAAGTAAATTTTTTTTTCAAGAGTTCACTTTATTCCGAAATTAAGGGACATGTTGCGTATTACATATATTTAATACATCAAATATTTTTATTAAAGTATTTGCTTGTGAATGAAGACATTTAAGTCTTAGCAATATATATTATTATAAGTATGGCTTAGGAAACTATAGTACAAAGCCTAACGATTCTGAATTCTTACCAGGCTGAATTTGTTTGACGAATATTAACTTATGTTTCTTTATCATAAATCATAACGAGAGGTTAGAAAAATCTGAAGACATTGAGACCCATCAGAAGGTAATTTGAGTCTGATTAAGTACTATCAAAGAAATATAATGCTACGTGGTTGATCGGTTATCAAACGTAAGGAAGATCCGCGTAATTAAAAAACAAGCTCTTTAAAGGTGAATTTATATTTTTAATCTGATTTTTTCTATAGCAAATACAACAAACTTTCTTTTAATAGGAAACAGTTACCACAATGATTCAAATTCACATCTTACACAATAGAACGCAGCACTTCAAAGTACGTAATCAGAATATCGCATGAAACACAATCTACGAGCACTAATTAAATTTTTCACCAAGCTATGTCCAAAATATGTCCCTTAATTTCACTTTTCATTTTTACAAACGTCAAGTGTTCCGTAAGAAAATACTAAAAATTAAATGAAAACACAACTCTTTGAGAAAACAGGAAAAGAAAAAAAAATGCTCTAAATAAAGACATTATCTAGTTTCTTAAGGAGTGTTAAGAAAGGAGAGAAACAGCGCTACTAGTCCTTTTAAGAAAATTTCTTTTTAACCATAATACTTATGACTATATTGCTGCTTGAAAATTAAGGGCAAGTGAGAGATTCTGAAAATTTAAAAATACTGATCCTGAAAATATCTCTATATATTAATAAATCTTGTACACAATCAACTTAGAAACATGAAATACAATCATCGCTTTACTTTTTGTAAAATTGCATTAGGTTTTTTTATATCAATCCTCTGTTTCCTATTTCTAAAAGTTGAACTTTTAGAAATTGTAATCACATATCAAGCTACTTGTTTTCCCATTTTCGATTTCAATCCAAGCATGAATGATGATACTAAAATCTTATTGTTTTCATGACACTTAAAGACCCTTCAGGGATTTATCTTCTTCAAATAAATATCGAATTTACGGCTCTGAAGTATCCTAGTGATATTTCTTTTATTCCACGGAGTTTGCTGTCTTTAGAAAAATACGGGTGATACGCTCCTAGGATTCATAAGTGATCTATCTCTATTTTCGACCCATGTTCTTTCCATTCCATCACACCTTTTAGTTCTTTATTATATTTACTATATATTGTCTAAATACAAGATGGATTCCCCCCCCTTCCTACCCATAAAATAACGAGGAGTTGGCATAAACATGATCCTTGCACTAACGAAACCAACCAAGCAGTCACTAAACGAGTGATGCAAGCTGAATGGCTCACAATGGGCCCTCGAGTCGCTCGATAACATTATATCTTAACAAATTTCTAGGGTACCATGGGATAGAACAAACCAATCACGAACCGTCGAGGTTAGAAGATAAAACACTCAATGCTCACGTGCAAAGAGAAAAACAACGACGCCGTTCCAATCTGAAATCCTTTTGTGTTCATTGAAAACCCGATAGAAGATGGATCACCGCGAGCGGCGAACGAGTAGTTCATTTGAAACGTATTCACCTCCCCGAGCTCAACCACTCACTAGCAGTTTAGCTCGCTGATGTATATGCACCTTAAGAAATTATTAGCGAAATTAAAGGCAATTTATTTTTAAGTAAATGGTATTTTAAAATATCGAAAATCGTTCATTTTCCAAAATTAAAAACTGAAAACAAATTTAAAAGAAGACTCGAAAGCAATTTTTAAGGCACGTTAAATGTTACAGTTTTGAGTCATTTAATAAAATACAAAAAGTGAGAAGTAACACCTTTATATGAAAATCAAAATTTTTAAGTCGAAACTTATCCAATTAGGCAAGAGAGTATCCATGTTACCTAATTCGTTTATCATCTTAAATACTAATCTAATCGCATTTTTTTCTATCAAATCGCAAGTCTTTAAATTAATTACAAGCATACGCAAAGTAATTAAAATAGTCACATAAAAACAAATCAAGAATGTTGTCAAGTTTTCTTATGTAATGTTTCTCTAAAAGGGGAATTCTCTCTACCAGTTTACAGTCCCTCAACGAGCGCGGGGGGTACAAATAACTTGTATAAAAATCAAAGATTACTCTTACACGGAAACTCGGATTTGATGTGAGTTGATCCACATTGGAGAGAATATTTCGACCAGATAGTGTCGGGTCCTAGTCCCTACAGATCATACAAAAACGTTAATAATTCTAAAGCTCTATTCAAAGCCTTCCCACTCTTGCCATGTTTCAGCTACCGTAATCCTCCTTTCACTGCAATCTTTCTGTTACCTAACCCTTCTAATTTCATATTCTGTTCTCTGTTGCTTTTATACGATTTGATTGTATCTATTCAATATACTTCTAAAGTTTATAAGTTTATCTAAGTTGTATTATTACATTTCATTTGGTTGGAAAGGAACTTATATATATATATATATATATATATATATATATATATATA
>BMAW01110386.1:198307-209283 GCA_019974015.1 Nephila pilipes | reverse complement strand
TATATATATATATATATATATATATATATATATATATATATATATAATGCTTTATATAAGATTATGAAGAATCGTTTCTTTTTTTTCCATCATTTAATGAACAGGAAAAAATAACATTTGCCAAAACATTGATAGGAGGTCAAGCAAAGATTTTTGTGTAAACGCAGCGTAATTTTTCAACATGGCTTTCGTTTAAAAACTCTTTATTAGAAGAATTACACCATCAATTAATTGCTGCTGAAATTCATAGATATTTTAGTAGACGTAAATTAAATCAAAATGAATCACTTTTCGATTATTTCATTGCAATTAGAGAACTCGCAAGTAATTCCAATGTATATATAGATGATTGTTCATTATTTGAATATCGGGCAAATGGCATACAGCATTATCTAACAAAATAAGCTATTTTATACGGTGTAAATCTATATCAGAACTTAATGAGAAACTTTGTAATTATGAAAAAAATAGTTAAATGATAGAAGATGCATTTTCCACATACAAATATTTGTGTACTTTTTTTGAATAGAGTCGGGGACACGACATCAATTCAAAACATAACTTTTTTAGATCTGAAATCCGAAATGATAATGCATATAATAAATAAAAAAATAAAAAAAAACTTGTTTTAATTGTAACATGACAGAACATATTTCTCGTTTTTATCCCGACAAGCATAAAGGTTGAAAATGTAGTATTTGTAGAAATTTTGGCTATATTTCTGCAGAGTATACTAACGAAACCTATTCCAAATCGAACCTATATTGCTGTGTCAACTTTAAATCATTTGCCTCTTTTGATGCATGAAACTGCTACTATTAAAAATACCCCATTTATTGCACTGGTCGATACCAGCAGTCAGAAAACAATTCTAACTCGAAAAATTCATATAATAAAGTTCTTTCACCACCTTTAATTAATTTTCGTGAGTGACTTACAGCTTTTGGGAATGGACACATTATACCAATCGGTAGCTGTATACAAGAACTTGTAACAGATAATCAGAAATTTATCATTAACATTTGTGCTGTTAACAACGAAACTATGATGTCAGATGTTATTATTGGCATGGATAATTTAACACAGGACTAAATATAAATCAATATAGAGAGAGTCACATTAACAAAGTTTTCGGATAATAAAAAGGAAAATCCTGAACAATTTTCTATGTCTAACATCTCAATAAATGATAAATTGAACACGAAATTGGATCAAATGTTAC
Organism: Nephila pilipes; assembly: GCA_019974015.1. Lineage (NCBI taxonomy): Eukaryota > Metazoa > Arthropoda > Arachnida > Araneae > Nephilidae > Nephila > Nephila pilipes. The sequence continues at coordinate 208,061 of BMAW01110386.1, read as the reverse complement.
TAAATTCAACGAAATACTCTTCATTGTTTGGTTTCAAGCTATAAACCTATTAAGAAAAAGCCTGTTTATACCCAGATACTATTGATTTTAAGAATGAAACACTAATTACACATATACCATGACGATTACCTTTTGTTGAAAGAGAAAGCGTGAATGTCCGAATAACGAAATGGTTGGCTGATGGTATTGCTTCGCTGTGCTCTTCTGATTTTTCTAGCCAAGTAGTTGTAGTAAGGATAAAAGATGGAACCCCAAGAGTTTGTATTGGTTATAGACAATTTAATAAAAATATTGTTAAAAATAACCATCCCTTAACTATAATAACCAATATGTTCGATAGCCTTCAAGATGCAAATATTCAGTACGATTGATTTACGAAATGCTTGTTTCATTTAGAAATAGAGCCAAATAGCCGACGATATACATCATTTGTGATACATAATGGACAATTTCAGTTTCTACGCACTCTTTTCGTTCTTTGCACTTCACCAGCAGTGTTTCATCGGTGCATAGATACAATACTTATGGATTTCATTATCAAAGGTCATGTTTTAATTTATATGGATGATGGCAAATGTGGAAAAGAAGATTGTCTACTACACCCTGTCGAAAAAGAAGCCATTCCTCTACTCACATATCATGTTGATAACTTAAGCCCATTCCCTACTACAAATAAGAAATATAAGTATATTTTTGCTGTCATTAACTCTTTCACAAAATTTGTGAGGTTTTATCTAAAAAGTCAACAGATGCTGCAGAATTTATTGCAAAATTATAAAATCAAAAATACATATTTTGCAATACATCTCATATTATTTCTGATCATGGTACAGCATTCACTTCCAAATAATCTCAAAATTAATGCAGTATGGAAAAATTCAAAAATTTCCCTATCATTACCGGATTACCTAGAGCAAATGGACTAGAAAGATTAAATTTTACAATCAAAAAAGTTGTATCCAAACTTTACCAGACAATCCAGAAAAATAGTACAGGCATACTAAAGAAATCCAGAAAGTTATAAATTAAACGCTCCATTGAAATACTCAAACTCCCATCAAATTGCTGTTTGAACTCAAATGAAGACGCCCTTAGATATCAATATCTCACATTTACTTAATGAAGAAATCCAAGCTGACCTCGTTAATAAACGTGACGAGTTAAAGAAACATGCTTAAACAACAAATCCTGAAAGTTGAAGATGAAAACAAAATTTACAGCCTCCGGAGAAAACCAGAAGCTACTTTCAAGCTTCATGATCTCGTCCTTATCAAACATACTCAATTGGGGCCAGGATTGAAACTGAAACCTAAATACTTAAGTTTATACAAGATAACGAAAATAAAATCGAATGACACATACTGTGTTCAAAAGTGTGACTTTTTTGAAGGACCAGCGAAAACTAGTACTTGTGCTGAATATCTCAAATTATGGACTCCTAATGCTATTTCATGATGCACTAATGCAATCCCCCCTTCATCTTAAGAACTTTTTATCTTTTAGTGTGAATTTCATTTTTTTTTACATTTCTTATATTTCTTGTGTATTAATTTTTATTTTCAAATTTTCAGATATTTTGAAGTCGCTTAAGGGGACTTAGTACCTTTCGAAATCAAAAGTAGAATATTTTGACAAACTCTCTCTTTTTTCGATTCTTCATAAATCAACAATTTTTGCTCATTTCAATATGAAACTTTGCCAGTTTGTGTAATAAAGTATATAGTTTAAAATATTGTGTCAAGATTTTCTACTAAATTAATATATTTTCTTATACAACATGAAATATGCGTGTAAAAATTTAAAAAATGAATTAGCTTACCTTATGTTACCCTCAAGATAACTTTTGAAACATGTACAGTAGAACCATAATTCTTATACCAAATTAAAGCTAAATAATGTCCTTATTCTGTAAACCTCAAATTTTAAATTTATCTTACATTAAAAAAATTGAAAAATTAAAAAAAGTTATCAAGTTTGTATTTAGTAACTTTTTTTTCATGTATCATGTTATAAAATAAAATCTAATCATCCTATTAACAAAATTGAGGTTCACAGAACAAAAATCTACAAGTACAACACTCATGTAAAATTTTAAGGCTTTGCTTGCAAAATGTTTTTTTTAATCCTGTGGGAAAATGTGAAAATAACAAACTGAGAGAAAGAGGTTTGTTTACATTGCATTACATAGAACAAGCCACTTTAGACATTAACATTTTTTGTTGCACAGGGCGTAATAATTGTTGGATTTGGACTCAGTTTGCTTTAAAATGCTCCTAACATTCTTAATTCCTTTATTTCTTAAAAACAAATTTGAAAAATCGAATTTTTGAAGGTGCAAAGGTACTAAGTCCCCTTAAATTTTGAATTTTAATAATATTTATTTTGATGTATTCTTTATTAGTTTCTGCTTGTAGCTTTTAATATCACATATATAATTCAGAACGCTTGCAGTAGATATGCAATTTTTTTCACTTTCATTAAATATATTTGATAAAATATACTTAATGATCATATCGCATATTTATGAATAATAAATGTATGATGCATTAAAAGAACGAAATACAATAGTTTTTAGAGTATTTTTCAGTTCTTTTAAAGTTAACATAACAGAATTTTTTAGTTCAAAAGTACGTGATTACAAATATAAGATTTTCAATATCAGTTTTAGATTATTTATAAGTTTTGATATAACTAGCTCGTAAACATTCTTCCAAATGAGGACAGAAAGAAAAAAAAAATTCTCTTTTCTTTTTATCCGAATATAATAAAATCATTTCATTATCTCTTTAGCTTGTTGCTTTAATATGAGCACGTAATATATTGTATTTTAGTGTCACACAGCCACGACGTTTTAATAAATCTACTTTTATCTCTATAAATTATTCTAATTCAAGTAGGCATCCATTATTGTTCTTGCGGTATTTTGTTTTACGGCAATATTTGAAGGACACTAAAAGTATCAAGTAAAAGCGTTGCATAAAATTTTTACAATACGGTACTCCCGGAATATTCATATAGTGGGTCGTGACTGGATACCAAGTTACAGAAAAAAAATGGCTGGGTCGCTTCAAGATATAGCAACTCATAAAGTAATGAGGAATATCTTTGTGATCTTTGTGACTTTTTGAAGTAATTTAAATCTATTTTAACAAGGTTCAGTTTAGTTCAGTTTTTATTAACGTCGCACTAGAAGCAATACGAGGGCTATTGGTGACGGACCTCAAAATTTTGAACCACGGTCAAGTGACGAGGACGACACTTGAGCTGGCACCCCCTCTCCTAACATCCACACCACACCAACGGGAGGACTTTGGGCCACGAACAGATTTAACGTGCATCAGCCCCGGCTACACGGCGGGTCTTTGGCGGCCAAGGATCGAACCCGCGACTGAACGAAAACCGCCGGTATTTTAACAAGGTAACATTATTACTGTTTTAAAGATCAAGAGAAGGCTGTAGATACTACGAAAAAACTCAATTTGTGATCCTTTTGAGCTGAAGGTGGTAATTACAAAGTTTTTATAAAGCTAACATAATTATAGAATTTGTATAATGTGAGTTCGTGCCGGAGAAGATTTCAGCTGCTATCAAGGAACATTTGTTAAGACTGGAAGCTAATTTTAAAGAATGTTTTCCCTTAATGAACAGCGACAAAGAATGGATTTAAAGTAGGACCATTTGCATTTATAGTAGGACCCAATACAGAGCTGCGTATTCAGATGTTGAATCTCTAATTCAACTATTGTGCGATACATCACTCAAAGACGTATACGAGAGAATACCATTAATGAATTTTTGGCAATTGTGTTATCGAGAGAATCTAGTTTTAGCAGAAAACACTGTACAAGTTCTGATGCCATATGTCACGATCTATAAATGTGAAGATGAAATTTCACTGCTAATTTTCCTAAAAAATAAATACAAAAACACAGGTTGGAAATCAAACTGGATCTGAAAATTAAGTTACGGTCTTTTCCTTCAGTTGCGAAATTCTTAGTTAAAAAGAAACAATGTTCAAATCGAACCCTGGGTCCAACCAAACACCTTCTTATGGAGACTTTCTGTACGTTAAATTCAACTACGTTTCAAAATCCCCACATGGCATGATATGGAAGTTAGGAGAGCTAAGTATTTACTCACGTGTCATCCACGTTATCCAACTTAGATGACCTCGTTTTCTTATCTGCATGATTACAAGGTTCCTGTTGTTACTCACGCAGCTCGAGAGTGACGTTAAATCAAACCAAACGATTGAGCACATTTTCATTCAAAGTACTGTTTAGAAACTTGAGTTGGTCAATATAACCTTTAATTAGATTTTCACAATGGGAAACAATGTCCATGAGATTTACACTTAAGATTTGCGAGAATGCGTAGTACCTGGTGTGGTCGTGGTAGTCAAGCAGTCTTGGCATCGAGGTAGACACTGGTGTTTTTCCTATCAAGTCCGCTTTAATCTAAAGATCCATTTTGAAAGGGGGCTGAAGAGCTTTAAATCTGTTGGTGTTCTCATTTTGACGGGATGTAGATTGTTTACGAAGAATGTTGGCTGCGGTTAGTGGACCTTTAGGTTAGGTAAAATAGGTAGCCGGAAAAACAAAACAAACTTTGTACCAGTGTAATGCCCCGGTTGTGTTTCTTTCTGTTAATTACTCCATCACTAATTAGCAAACATAGGTAAAACAAGAGTCAGTCGAAAATAATCAAACAGTCACAGTCAAGAGAATAAATTAAGTTAACAAGTCCTTAACTTAATTTATTCTCCTTCTAAGAATACCCAAAGCACAATATACTTATTATCACGTAGGTGGAATATGTCCATACACGGGTCCAAGCCTAAAGATTAATATTATAAATTATTAGTTATAAGATACTATCTAACCAAATCCAAGTCAGGTATAAACATGTAACCTGGAACCTGCAATATATTCGTTTACAAGTGATTACTCAAAACCAACTTCAAATAATCTAATCTTTTTTTTTTCTTTTTATCAACGTGAGTACATATCTAGCTTCGACATTCGAACCTTCCAATCTTTCATCCCTATCATAACTCTTTGCAGTTTATAAATGTTATTTTATCCATCTTCTTCATTAAACTCAAATTTACATAAGTCATGGTTCGTTTACTAGAAGAGGTTATAGAATCAAATAGCGTCATATGACAGATCCCACGAAATTAACTGAAGAGAAACACGCGAAAAAACTCGTTATCCCTTATATAAATTTTTTTTAAAATGTACTGTTCCAAATGTTGTTTAGCAATCAGTTATCTAAAATAATGTGTATGACAGTCATTTACTTGATAAATTTGATATAAGAATTATTTTCTGAAAAAGAGTCTTTCTCTATTTTTTCATATGGTTGAAGCTTAATGTTTTATTTCAACCAAAATTCATATAAAATTAATCTTACCATATTTTCTATTATAAAAATTAGATATTAATCTGATGTAGTCATTATCACGTGTGAATATATTTTCACAATTTATAGCTGAAGTGTTAAGAGAAGTCTTGAGATTTGCACAGGATTAGCAAACTACAACAGTTGAATGATAGAAGTTATAGAGGGAACATTAGATTGAGAAATAGATTAAATACTTTTTTTAACTTATAGAACTTAAAATTGCTACACGTATTAACGAGTTAAAATATCGCTTATTTACTCTAATGGGAATATACGAATACCTTATGCAATTGGAAAAATTAGCCGCCGTTTAGATGTGATTAAATGACTACAAAGTTCTGCTTTATAAAAGGTTTTTATGATAGTATTCTTATAAACACATCTCATAATTCTTTATCATTAAAATATATATATTAGATGAGTATTTTTCCTGAAAGAAACGTATTTGAGGTAACATTTTGTTAAATGTAAAGTCATAAAGCGTGTAATTGTTGTTCTTTTATTATTATGAAAGAAATAAAATTATATACGAAATAGCATAACACAGTTCAAAGACCTTTTAGTTGCATATGATGAAATCATATTTCAAGCAAAGAAAAATATTTTATCATACAATTGCTTATCATTCTGTGCTGTATCAAACAATAATCTCGTTGTTTTATGTAGAGTATATCCTTAAGAGAAAGAATGGGTTTTTTTTTTCACACAAAATAAGATTCCATGCCTCAGTACTTTTGCCAACCGGTCAGTTTTTTCCCCTGCTTTTTCCCTTTTTTTTGTTTGATTAAAACTAAACGCTTCAGTCACTTCAATTCGTCTTCACCTTCTAATGTATTTGTTGCAACTTTATAAATAGGGAAGAATTTCATGCCTGAAAGTAGTGATACCAGAATTTGGAGATACGAGGAAAACAATACATTTATAAGTATAATACAACATATCTCTAATCAAGCGTTTTTTGAAGTTTTTCGGTCCAATTCTGAAAATTCTTTGGTATATTTATAATTCATGTCATTCGGCCAGTAAATAAACTTAGGTTGAGTGGTTGCCTGATTCTGAAATTTGAATATTATGCTTTAAAAGCAAGCAATTATAAATGCTCAGTTGAACTCAAAATATAACAAAAGGTATTTTTTTATGTACGATAATCACAAACTAAAACTATGTTTCTTCTGAAATTTTGCTTCATGATCGATATCTTTTTCTGAACTGAAAATACATCTAAATTCAAAATTGTTCCAATTTTGTTGATAACTAGGGCACAAGTATGGTTAAAGAATCGATCTAAGAATGTATTTCAAAATGTTCGGAATTGTGCAGAACTTTTAATTTTTTAATTAAAATATTATAACGTTTTATAAATATAGAACAACTTTGAAGAAACTGTGTTGTTTTATTGAATAGTTACCATTATAAAATAAAGCATTCAATATCAATTTGGACACATTTTAAATGAATATTTAAAACATTTTTTTCCAATGATGAATTTAAGTTGTCTCATTTGCAGTAAGTCGTTTTTTTTCTTTTTATGTCTTGTCCTGTTATTTCGAAGTTTGTGTGTGATTGAATTATAAAAATCGATATGATTTATCAAACATGTAATTTCAGTTTTGTAATAATTTCTATTAATCATGTGCAGTAGTTTCTTAATAAATTGATCATATATGCACTCTTAATATTTGATTCAATTAAATCTGAAAATCTCCGTCTTATTTGTATTTAAATATAAAATTCATGAGCAAAATTTCATAGAGTTAGTTTTATTCATTCATAGAACGAAAACCGAATATTTGTCTAAAACCGGTACAAGAGAAGTACACTCATGGACAAAAAAATTAGCACACCAAGAAGGAGTCTTCAAAATTAAACGAAATATTACATACGTAATGACTACTTTAATATAAGTAAATGATTAGAAAATCAAAGAAAAAGGATCATTTATTTCAGAGAAAAAGACAAAAGAATGGATATATTTAATACCCTGTTGAACCCCCTGTAGCGCGAATGCACGATGGACATTTCATTCCATAATTGCTGTAACCTTGCCTCTAGTTCATTCAAACTCGTGGAATGCCCAACTCGCCGTCCAAAATGATCCCAGATATGCTCGATTGGAGACAAATCTGGGGATCGGGTAGGCCAAGGAAGGGTAGTAACAGTGAGGAGACAGTCTTGTGACACCCTTGCGGTGTGAGGCCGAGCATTGTCTTGTTGAAAAATGGCTCCTGGGAGCCGTTGCATGAGTGACAACACATGTGGTTGCAGGACGTCATGGACATACCTCTGGGCTGTCATGGTGCCATGGATCAATACTAGGGGTGACAGTGTATTGTAGGCAATGACACCCCATACCATCACACCAGCTGTGGGAGCGGTGTGTCGCTGTAAAGCAAAGGCAAGATTGAGGCGTTCACTACGGGGTCTCCACTCACGAACACATCACTGCTGAGATTGAATCTGGATTCGTCGCTAAAGACGACCTGGTTCCATTCTTTTGCAGTCCAGTTTCCTCGTGCACGGCACCACTCCAAACGGAGGCATCGATGGGTGAGCGTCAAGGGCAGCACTCGTAATGGGCACCGCGATCCCGAATGTCCTTCAGCCAGGCGCCTTCGTATGGTTCGAGAAGACACAGGGGGCCCTAGTGAAGGTGCTACCTGTGCCTGGATGGCGGCCGATGAAGCAGTTGGCTGTACGCGTGCATTTCTTACGATGTGGCGGTCTTCTCGACGACTGGTCTGTCGAGGGCTTCCTGATCTTGGTCTTCGTGTAAATGACATCTCTCGGATCCACTGGTCCCATCACCTCCTCACAACATAATCAGAGCGGCGTAATTGACGAGCTACTCGCCTAGCTGACCACCCAGCTTCCATCATGCCGATGATTCTCCCCCTCTCTAACTGCGACAGCTGCTCATATTGTCTTCGAGAACGGCGAAATGGCATGTCTACCTTAGCTCTTCCTTTGTAAACGATTCAGCATACTCAAACAAGCTTTGATTACCTGTTTTATACTCCACGGAGAGCGACGTTAAACGCCCTCTATCGTCTATATGTAATGCTTAATCACGCTGCATTTCTAATCATTTGCATATCTCCCCGACATGTACCTTCATGCCAAGTTTCGTTACGATCCCGCAATTATTTCTTGGTGCGCTAAATTTTTTGTCCATGAGTGTATTTGAATTTTTTTTTTTTTTTTGAAATTCAATCTGTTCCTAAATATTTGAATGAGGGTGTAAACAATACGAATTTGAAAACTGAATTGCCATTTATAGTTAATTATTTCGTCTATTCTAAATTTTTTTTAAAAAAAAAAACACTCTTCGATGATAAGGTAACAATATTCTTTTACACAAGATCGTTCATTTAGAGATTTTTCAATGATAATATTTTAATTACATTTCTCTGTACAATGTAACTAAAATTATACGTGGATTATTTGAAAAAGCAATTTAAAAATTTTAAATAAAAAACAACAACATGCAAATTCTTAGATTTTTAGATATGAATAGATTTTTCAAGTTAAGATATTTACAGTTTTGAAAGAAAAAAGGACACTGTGATTAACAATAAAAAGGAAAACTGCACTTAAAAAATAGTTTAAAAGTTAGTTAGTATATTAAAGCAACTCTAATTTTTTTACTTTATGATCTTTAAATATTTTATAATCATCACTTTTTAATAACTATTTTTGCTCAAAAATCAATTTTACTATTTGTATGTTACAGAATTTTAATTAATTTAAATGAAATGGTATACATTATTTCGGAATCAGGAAATTTTATTGAAGCTTAATTATTCTGTCACAGATTTAATAAATCAAATGAAGTTGAAGAAGGCTTGCTTGAATAAGGTTGTATATATTTTTTTCTAGAAAATAATTATATATTTCTATTAATTCTAAACTTGAATTAAAACTAGAATTTTTTTCAACAGAAATTTCATATAGTTACTTAATGATTAAAATTAAAGTTTTTTTTACATTCAAATACGGTTTCGAGTTTCGTAACTTACAAATTTTTATTTACTTGTTTGAATAATTCTATATTGAAGAATTATCAAAAAATTATAGTGCTTAAAATATATCTTAAGCAACACCAAAAAAATCATCAATTATTACCTTCAATTATATTAAAAAATTCCAGATTTTAGTTTCCTTTCTTTCCTATTCATGGATTTCTGAGAATCAAGTTTATTTTTTAATATTGACAATATTTCCCAATGGTAGCTTTCAAAATATGGCACTAATACGTTTCAGAAATCACTCAACGAGAAAAATTTGAGAAGTAACTGTTATAAAAATGTAAAAAAAAAAAAAAAAAAAAAAAAAAAAAAAAAAAAAAAAA
>BMAW01110386.1:144020-198207 GCA_019974015.1 Nephila pilipes | reverse complement strand
TTAAAAAAAAAAAAAAAAAAAAAAAAAAAAAATTAATAAAATAATTACATAAATTAACGAAAAAGCAGAGAAAATATTATTTTCAAGTCACGCCCGTAGTTATATTTTTCTATGATAAATTTAAATTAGTATTTTAAAAACTAAATTATTCATCTAAATTTTCACGTCACATGAAAAATAAGATAAAAAATATTCAGAAAAGAAGTAACTGTTATAAAAAAAATGTAAAAAAAAATTTAATAAAATAATTACATAAATTAACGAAAGAGGAGGGAAAATATTATTTTCAAGTCACACACGTAGTTATATTTTTCAATGATAAATTTAAATTAGTATTTTAAAAATTAAATGACTCATCTAAATTTTCACGTTACATGAAAAATAAGATAAAACATATTCAGAAATATCTGAAGTGTTTTTGTAAACAGTTGTTTGAAGTGATTTTTTCTATAGTTACATTTATTTTGTAAACTTTTCGTTATCTTTTAAAGACAAGATAGTGAAAACAACTGTTGCAATCTTTATAAATGGGAGTGGCAGTATCTTGGTGGATTATTGTTTGGAAGAGGATGCGGGTTTTAATTTTATTTTACCATACATAGTAAGGTGTAATAGGCTGAAGTAAAAAGGTTGATATACATGAAGTGCAACAAGTTTCAAGCGCGTGGAACTTGATACTGATAATAAATCTAATAACTTCTTCAACTGTCATTTCCACATTCATAACTATTAATTAACAAGTTGAATTTTTTATTGTAAGTGTTCTTACGCTTAGTCTGTCTATCACCTTTTCAAAATTAAGGCTTTAGTTGACAATAAAGGCAGAGCTATATAATTATTATTATGGAAATCTGACGTTATTCATACATTTTACGCTATGTTATGATTACTGATAATGACTTGGTTTATGAGAATTTGGGCTTATATATTTTAGACTACATCACTAAATATTTATTGATACACGCTGATAATAATAATAAATATATGCTTTTATATCAAAAGCATCATTTCGGAAAATCAATGTGGTCGCGGTAGTATAGTAGTTATGGCAGCGGACTCGTAGCCGTCGGTTTCCATTGAGTCGTAGATTCGAGCCTTGATGACACCGAAGATCCACCGTGTGTCCAAGGGTGATGCACGTTAAATCCGTCGAGGCTTAAAGTCCTCCCAAAGGCGTGATGTGGAAGTTAGGAGAGGAAGGGGCCAGCTCAGGTGTCGTCCTCGTTACTTGACCGTGGTTCAAAATTACGAGGTCCGTCACCAATAACCCTCGTGTTGCTTCTAGTGTGACGTTAATAAAACCAACCAACCGAAAATTAATGTTTATTACAAAGCGTGAATTTCTGGTTAGGGTATGCAGGATTATTCTTGGCTTTCATTTTTCTGTTATTTTAAGTCTGATTTTGTGAAAAATAAAGTTATATATATATATATATATATATATATATAATTGCAACAAATGACAAATATCCATCTAAAATATTCACCACAACATCAATACTATTAATAGATACAAAACTAAATATTTAAGAAATCATTAAAAAGCAAATTAATATTTATGCAATCAGATTAAAAAAAATTATATAATATTTATGCAGTTTAAATATTTAATACCTTAAAATAAAAAATACAAAAAACCTACTACAGAAAATTTACAAGAGAAAGAAAAGCAGAATTTTGGAATAACGGAAATAATGTAATTAACACTGTTCTATAATTTGGAATTGAATAATGTGTGTTTTTACTGGTATTACTGATCAATCCATCAAACCAGTGAATTACAGTACAAAAAATATGGTAACAAATCAAAAGTCATCATATCCAGACAATCAACCATAGAAAAAAAAAGAAGGTAAACATAGTGAACATCTCCAAATTAACAGCAAACAGCCAAATGACACATAAATAAATTTTTAAAATATTATACAGCCTATTAAAAGTCTAAATAAAAAGAGAAAATTTAAATAAACAAAAATTAATTAAAATTAATCATTCTATAACAAAATGTAATGTAAAAAATTTCCAGACACGTCATCAGAAAAAATGTTGAAATGTTTTTAAAGACCTGTAACTCAAATACAGAAGGAAATTAATTATCAAATCAAATCAATTACTTTAACAACTTGTAAATAAATACATAGAACTAGTATTACTATAAACAAAATTTTAAAAAAACATAAATCACAACAAAAGTATCATACATATGCTTACTAATTCTTCTTCTTAAAAGAATTCACCGCTAAAGTAAAAGCTAATTGATTGATTTAATAGAAACCATACCAGTAAAATGAAAGATTTAAATGAATGAAAAATTTTTTTTCTTGCTAAAAATTACCAAGCAAAAATTAAAGAAAAGAAATTTAAAAAAGCAAAATTTTATAAAATTAAAAAGGAGTCATCCTCTAGAATGAAAATTATACATACATATATATTATACTAAAAATTACACACACATATATGATATAGTTTCTTACATTTATAATTTTTATACTTAACACTTTTTTTTTAAGAAATAACAAGGATAATCAGCCTTTGCACAATATAGAATTATCTAAATTATTTTGAAAATCTTTAGGTAACTTAACTAAACTGTTATTTTTCTATAATTAATTATATAATACACTTCTAAGAGTATTTAAACTTAAATTACTGCCAAAAGAAGGCACATTATTAATATGGCAACAGTATTTATCTCTCTTATCATAAATATTACTAATAATCTCATTATTAACAATTTTTAAATAAACATTTAAGAAATGTTTGCTTCATGATAATTTACATTAGTTTTAATCGGATATAAATTTGATGGATCAAAAGGAAAATAAGTTATTATAGCATTCTGTCTTCCTATCTGCTGTGGCCCTAGATCGAGCACTACCATCATGACGCGGAAATTTGCCATTGTCTACCCATTCTTGCTAGCATCTTCTAATCACCGCATCGCTTCGATCCATATGACGAGGAATTCTCCAATTTGCCCAACCTGCCACTTTCAATTCAATGATACGACCTCTTTCAAACTCTGAAATTTGCTTGTAATGAGCTCGAACCCTGTGGCGAGACATTTTTTTAGTCATTAAAAGGTATCCTAAATCGCAATGCAATAGAAAATTCGACCATCAGATTGAAAATCGCTTCTTATATACACCTGCTGAGTGCGCTGTCCCAATGCGCTGTAGCTCCCGCTATTCATTCATTGGACACCAAATTTTAATCATTTGCATGTTCGGTCTTTGCATACGAAATTTCATTACAATCGGGCAACTCCTTCTTGGTGCATCGGTTTTTTTTGTTATAGAGTATATATATATTACAATAAAGGTTTTTTTTGAATTCACATGATTTCCATATTGGTTTGTAACACTTTTTGTTGGGATTGTTGGGCTTGTAAAACATGTTTAACGAGTTATTCCGTCAAAATCCAGACTATGAATTTATGAATGTCCTAACTAATTATTGTATATTTTCAAAGTACCTTTTTTAATGAGCATTATTAAGGAATTAAGTAAAATGGCAGACATTAAAACAAGTAATACTTCCATATTTATTCACTCAATAAATTTCCTATAAGTCACCAGAAATATTTTTTCCTTTCCTCGTCGTCTGACATTTTCTGCACCAATATGGAGCGTTATTTCAACAGTTGCGATTACTCATGTGAATCTGCAATTTGTCTGTAGAAATTTTTAATTAAAAAAAACTACTTAAATGTGTGACTCGTGTATCTCTATAAAATTTAACTGTATTACATTTTGTACAATATGGCTTCAGCTATTATATAACAACTTATTTTATAAGCTTTAAAAATTATGATGCTTTAACCACCAGTGAAGTGCAATAGTATGAGTTTATAATACTGCAGAAATATTGGCCTTAAAAATAAGAAATTTGCTGTCAATAAATATGAGTACGAATGATATTATTCTTTTGAAAATTGTGCAACATTTTATAGAGCATTCTTACTTTTGGAATATTTTCTCAGCATATCTGATCGCACTTATGATGGCACACAATTATTAATATTATCCCATGCACAGAGAGGGAGAGAGTATGTGAGAGACAGTTATCTGACTGTAACCAAACTTAGATAGGCATCGCGTTTTTTATAGCAGGAGTTGTACCAATATACTTCCAAGAGGTATTAACTTCCTAATTCCTTACGCATGCTTATATCCTATGAGACAATATATAATATGAGCATCTTGAGAGAATAAACAGAACATTATTCAGGATTTAGAAAATACGTGTGCTTTCTATCGGTCTACTGTAATCAATATTTTAAGTGAATATTTGTTCAACTACACTTTTTTTTTAATTCGACGCCAAACAATTATGGCTGCTTAATTTCATAAGCTTCTAGCCTTCGAAAACAGAGTAGCGTACATAAAAAGTATTAATGGAGAATTTTATCTATATTATTAAAGGCACTTTACACTGACTCCTAATTTATTTTTTAACTATAAATACATCGTTTCGGTTCAACTGCAGGTACAATGTTATAAATTGATACATTTACTTTGATTCTAGTCTGTTTTGTACCTTATTTTACCATGTGTCTGAATGCTCTTAACATGGTCTACTTGTTTCATTATTTAACATTAGGCGTTTAAAAATATAAACTTTTCAACAGCAAATTTCATAAACAATAAATAAAGCCCATTTGAACTTCACGCATGACGTACTTCGAAGGGCTTGCCGAAAGAAAATAATATTAGGCTTAAGTAATGGATTTTTAAATCACTTAGGTCAGACAACTGAAAAAATTTACTGTCGTTTAAGATCCCGTTTTACATGAATGTAAAATTATTCATCCTTCAGCATCTGCAGCATACTAAGAGTTTCTTTCATATTTAAAAGACATCTAAAAGGATGGATATTTTTCATCCTTTAATAACTTACATATATATATATATATATATCCTCCTAACATAGTAATATATTTCTAAGGTATTGTAATATATTCATCCCCTAAACAAAATGAAAAAATATGTGTGTTTAACATTTTCAGTTTGATTTCCATATATTTGTCATAAGAAAAAAAAAAACGGCTGATCTTTCTTATTAAAATAACGTTTAAAACAGTTATGTAATTTTTTTTCAAAATAAAATTATTGTAGTTAATGAGATTTTGATAAAAATAATAATTATTAAATTTTCCAAGTATAAAATGTTGGATTTAGAATATCTACCAGTAATTTTTTGCTTCAGAGATGTAGACTTTATTTTTTTATAAGTTTTTTCCATTTACTTTACATAACTATTAATGAACTTTTTTTGCATGAAAATCTCTTTAGAATAGTTTCTTTTCTTTTCGTTTGAAAGTAATTTTTTTCAGGACCATTTTTAAACTGTTGTTAACGCACAGAGTTAAACACTCAAATGTGATTAAATTAAATGGAAAGAAAGCTGAAATTTTAAAAGCGCACGTTTTTTCTAGCGCTCATGATGTATAGCCGTTACAATTCCAAGTTCTTCCATTGGCGTAGTGTAGAATTTTGGAGAGGGAGATGCCAGCTCAGATGTCATCCTCGTCACTTGACCAAGGGCCAAAATTACGAGATCGGTCGCCAGTAGCCCTCCTGTTATTTCTCAGTTCGACGTTAATAAACAATCACATTGACTTTTATTTAGTTTCTTTTATTTATAATGAAGTCAAATAAATTATAAGATACTCAGAAATATGTTTTAAATAAAAAGTAATAACTGCTATTTAAAAAAAAAAAATTCTTTGCTAATTCATTACTATGAAAAGAGATCATAACAGATAAAAATTGTAGACGATTTAGATGTGGATAAAAAAACCCGCATAATCTTCAATTTTTGTATATGCATACATTTCAGAGCACAATCGATTATTTTCTTTGAAGTAATTCGTGCTGCCATCTGTTGTCAAATAATTTACATATTATTTATAACAATGCAAAATGTTGCTTTCATCAGCAAATGAGATTTTTTTTTCTCTTTAACATTAAATTTTCAGAGGTATTGACCAATTAAATTTAAAATCTATTTCGAACAAATTTTTATCTGCTTCTAGTTAGTTTTTATTATTAAATGAATAAGTGAATAAATTAAAATCAATTGTTTTTAAAAATTCAAGTGTTATATTGAATATAATAGATACTAATAAATTATTTTTAAATAGGAAACAGATGCTTTGGACTGCACAGTGCTTATAATAAGCACTGTTAAAGAACATTACAAACTTTCTGGAAAAAGAGCATAAAATTGATTGAGAAAGATACAGCTAGAAACAAAATTGGGATAACAATGTAAAATTACTTCTAATTATTAAAATAAAGAAGGATATAAAGTGTTTTTTATTCTTGTAAATGGAATATACAGTGCTAAAAAATATATTTATACACATAAATTTAAAGCTATCTGTAAAATATGAAATCGTACATTTTCTATTGTAGTTAAGGTTTAAATATTTGGAAATGATTTTTTTAAAATTAATATAAAGATTATAAAATAATACATAAAGTGAACTTAAAGCATCTAATAAACTGTTTATAATTTCAAAAAGAGAAGTAATTTAAATGAAAATACTTTCTTATTGATTTCTTTGTATGTGATGGGATTGTCGAGAATGTATAACTGTTCAATATTTTGATTTTTCAATATTTTAATTTTAATTTTTTAATGCATTCCTTTTCTTGGTTGTATAAAGGCATAATTTTTAATTTGTAATCAGCTTTTTGTTAGTTTTTGTCTTTTTTATAAGTTAAACAAGTTCTTCGGAGTAATTTTCCACTTATTTCCACTGAATCTCTAGGTTTCATATTATTAATGTTTATACATAAAAAATATGTATAATACATATGTGTTTGTTTGTATTGATGCTATACATTTTAAATTTATGTTTATATTAATTAATGTTATGTATTTAAATTTAAGTATTAATTTAATTAAATGTATTAATGTTACATATTTTTTATTACTTTATATGTATTTATGTTTATATGTTTGTTTGACTCCTTTTTCACAGTCGAATTTCTTCAATACTATTTGAACTTTCAAATTGTAATTATTCTCAATTTCTTTTTGTTCAAATTCAGTGTGCAACCATTAAGAATATGGTTGAGCGGTATTTGTAATTTATTGCGAAAAATTTTAATTATGCACAATTTGATTCATTAAATCTTGAAATTTAGCTTTCATAATTGTAATCCTTTAAGGAATTTTTATAAGCCTTTGCATTTATTTGAAATTTTTTTTAGTACTTAATTATTTCTTACAAGTAACTTAAAAAGAAATTTGCAAGCTAAAATGTTTCAATACTTGTTAAGATGTGAGCTTCACTCTCATTTATATTGCTCCATTGAGCACGATTTCATTCAATTCCACTGATTATATTTCTTCAAACGGGACAACGTTTGTTATCCCAAATTACAATGCACACAATTTATAGGAGAAATAACAGAGTTTAATGTTGAAATGTATGGTCTGAATGAGAGTTTTAATTGCTCTATATCTAATAATAGCCCACACGCAGATATAACTTCAGACATTTCGAGTTTAAGTTTAACAGTAACTGTTAGCAAGTGAAATCAGTTTGGGATGACATCTACTTCCCATTTCTATTAAAAACGCTGAATGCCTTCTATTACCTTCAAGTTCAAGCTTACTTTTGATACATCTCACGACATATGAGTATTTAAATAGTTAATTTAATTAAAAATGCTATTTAGTTCTTAATTTACGAGGGTGGTAAAAAAGTACGTGTGTTTGAAGCAAAAGGGGTGCTAAGGCAAATTGATGTTACCAATGTGGGCTGCCTGTTAAACGCCACCAAAGAAATCTGATACTAATTTATAAATTAATTATGATTAGGTCTCGACGAGTCATCGTCATTTTGCATCAAGTGGTCACCATCCTTAGATTCATCCTTATTCATGGTCTTCCTTATACATATCTTCGTTCATGACTTGGATTCATCATTAAACGTCGAAAAGCAAGAAATAACCAATCGCCTTCTTTCAGACATTTTTGAGAAACTAACCGATTTCAATTAGTCTCTTTAAGGAAAAAAAATTGCAATATATTTACTCCGAGTAATAAAATTTAATATTTTATTTAAAAAATCAATATCTGGTGGAACAAGGTAGAAAATGATTCTTTCAAAATGTTTAAGACTATCGACAATTTTATAAATTAAAAAAAATAGCTGCAAAACTTTAATTGCAAAAGTTATTATAGATAACTTAAAAACCATAGAAATGCAGTTTTGCAAATATTTTATATCAAATTTGGATTTTAAAAAGTTATTTTGTTTTCAACATAATTTTTTATTGGCTTTAACAATATTAATCGCTTGCTATATAAAGACCAAGAGGAGTTTGCTGAGCTGTCGAGTGATTCAAACTTAAGTTTTCACAAAAATCCTTGTCTGAATTCTGGATCGTAGTTGCAATTGAATTTCTCACAACTTCTGATATGACATGAAATGTTCTTTTGCCATTCAACGCCATATGGGAAACTACCTTTTCAACTTCAAAACGTATTAAATCCAAACACCGTTCAGAGACGAAGAATGGGGAATGTACTTTACTCCCAGTAGAGTCAAGTATCGTGCTGGAATTTAATTTATTATACAATAAAAAAATACAAGAACATCATTAAGACATGATATTGTTTCATCAGTTTTTGAATACTTGGTACAAATTCTAATACTATTTTTTCTTCTTTTTCCTTCTTTTGTGTATATACACATGTATTACTTTAATTACACATTTCATTACAAATTTTACTATTTCCATTAAACAATTTGTTTAAAGATGTTTTAGATTGTAGTGTAAATAGTGTAATGTATATAATGTAAATTTGACACAAAAGTTACCTGTTAATAACAAAAATTTCGAGTATTCAATTTTAATATGACAAAAGAAGTATTTATTTAAAATTAAATAATTTGGATTTTAAATTTATTTATTAATTTTAAGTTAAATTAGAAATTAAGCAACATGTATTTTTTTCATATAGGGTTATAGATGGGAGGGAGAAGAGTCGTTCGAAACTTTTAAGCGCGGGAGTGAGGTTGCAATACTAAAAATTTAAGAATCGATAGATGATAACTTCAGTTTACAATATTTCCCACTAAATTTGTATTAAATTCTTTGCTGCTTATAATTTTAGTTTATCAAACCTGTTCACTACAATTCACTAATACTTATTTAATCACCTTTTTTGTCACGTTTCATCTATTGGGAGAAATTTTCAGTTAAAAAAATATCACATAAAGGACCTAAAGATGTCAGTTGAAGAAGGAAATGTGTTAGAGACTACGTCATAATATTAATTCCACAAAATACTTCGCAGAAAAAAAAAACACTCCTCAAGGATTAACATTTTCACGTGTATACTAGGTCACTATATTTTTCAAACTAATCAATTTTAGAGACATCTTTCACAGTAAAATCTTAAAAATGTAAAAAAGTATTTTATTCAATACATTCCAGTAGAAAAATAAAATTGAAATTATTCTTTTACTCAACTAAAAGACCAGTTAAATCGAGGAAGATTAAGAGGGTGCTTACTGAAGTCTGAAATTGAAAGTTCAATAGCTTACAGCAGATAGTTTTATGTCCTCTGGAGGATTACTGACTCATTTAATGACTTTTATAATTTGTATAGCTTTGATGATTATCTTACTGCTTAATATTCAAAAAAAGGATAAATGAAAATCAAATTTTTCCTTCTTTTATTTCCCAAGCATTAATTTTTGTCCTTGTATATACGTTAGATATAATATAAGGACCGAACTTATTTATGTTATTTTTGCTAATTATTTGAAAATATAGCTAATTCCTTTTGAGATCCTAGTAGTCAGTTCAAAATCTTTCAAGATATACAAAGATAGAGACATTAGATAGATACCACCACCGTTGAGAAGTATTTTTAGCTGAAAAAATATATTTCTATTTTTAATAGTTTTAGTGCATATTGCTGAGTTCCATAACATATTTAAAATAATTTCTCCTTTAATTTATTCTTTCTTATCATACACAAACATGTATCACAATAACGATATCAGTGCAGAAAAACCTGTATAGTATACACAATGAAGTAAAAATAGAATGGGTAATATATGTTGTACATAATATTCTGTTAAATATACTTCACATAATGATGAAGCATAAGTATATCTTGTTCAAAAATGTTGTAGTTATATATACCAATTTACCTCGAGAAGCAAGTGATCCGAAAAAATATTGAATTAATTTAATCGTATCAGTGTTTGCATTTTTTTAAAATTGATTTTCTTAATAGGTTGAAAAATGTTTCCATCTGTGTTAGATACTGAAAAGTAAAGAAATACTTTTGAAGAAAATAGATAAATTGTAGTAACTCTGGGAAAACAGAAAGGGGGGGGGGGAGGGTTCTTTAAATTCTCACAATTTCGTTTTCTCACGAGTTTTCATTTCTTTTTTCTCCATCCTACTTCCTTTTTATTCCACTCTCCTCAATTATGTTTTAAGAAAAATAAAACTGCACTAGCAGAGTTCTCTTAAGATAAATTTAAGTGGACAATATCTAATGTAATTTCTTTATAATTTTGATTAAGGGATTAAAAGCACCGATTTGATTTTTTTCAATCCTGAAAACATTGAAGCACACTTATAAAATTACAATAAAAGTATAGAATTGTGCATATCTTCTGAAACAGACTGGGGTTTTCGGTTTAACTCATTTATATAAGCAATGATATAATAAACAGAGATTACATTTAATTTAATGTACATATATATTACAGTTCCTTGTTCAAAATAGTATAACTTTTAGACACAGATAATTGTCAAGGATATTTCTTAAAATAAGTTGAAAATCTAATGCTGACGTACAATCATTTAGTGCAGGGGTATTCAACCTTTTACACTTTGGAGAACCCTTTGAGCTTACAGTTTTCTTGAAGAAATCTCTTGCTTAAAGAGCAGAAAAATAGGATATCGTAGCTTTATAATTCTCAAATTTACAAAATTATTTTTGCATCTTTATTTTATCACAATACAAACATCTTAGTAAGATAATGATTGGAAAGATAGCTAATGGCATTTTTGGCTCTCAAAAACATATTTTATGAATAATAAACAAAATCAACACTATTTTAAATTTTAAAAAAATAATAAAAAGAATTTTTTTAATGATTTGGCTGTGATTTTTTTTAATGCAAACTATTTTTGTGTCTGGAATAATAGTTGAAATTTGCAATCTAATTCATCTTCAGCATCCAATCTCTTTCTGTGTTTAGTTTTTGTCGCAGTGTACAAAGAGAAAGTTTTCGCATACTTAGGTTGAATTAAATTACATTAAATATTTCACAGCTCTTTTGGCAATTTAAGGATATTTTTTTCTAATATCAATACAAAAATGCATAATATCAGCTTGACTAAATTT
This sequence comes from Nephila pilipes, assembly GCA_019974015.1. Classification (NCBI taxonomy): domain Eukaryota; kingdom Metazoa; phylum Arthropoda; class Arachnida; order Araneae; family Nephilidae; genus Nephila; species Nephila pilipes. Next base: position 186,810 of record BMAW01110386.1, on the reverse strand, counting down.
TAGTTTCAACTTAGTGTCGGTCGATATATCAATTTGAGATATATCGACTAAGCCAAAGAACGTAGACTAATATAAAACCTAATGTGTCTCGATTAATGTATTTGAAGGACGTGACTTTTGCGAAATTAAAATTTTTATTTTATCCATAAAATATTTATTCATATTTATTTTTCAAGCAAACTGCCTTTAAAAATTCGATCTTTTATAAAAATTAAATTTTTTCTAAAATTTCGAAGCTTTGATTAAGCAAATAGTGATCACTTGCGGAACCCCTGTCATAGTTCCAGGGAGCCCAGGTTGAATACCTCTGATTTTGTGCAAGGGAAATATTGCCCCCCGAAGGATGTGCAAGGCGTGATAAAATATTAATGTGAAATGATTCATAAAAGTTCCTTTTTTGTCTTAAAAATAATAAAAACTGACATTGTCTTCATCAAAGTGCTCTCTTTTCTCTTCTGTAATTATGTATTTAATCAAATATAGTCTTGTTTCCTTTGAAAAATCTTAATCTTCTCCAAGGGCTTAAGCATTTTGTCATAGGGTTTGAATGTGTGAGTGAGGCTAAAATTTTAAGAAAATGTACTTGATAGCTTCAATTAAATTCGTTATTTTCGTCAGAAGTCACGGGGGTTCAAATTAAGAAAATTTGATTGAGAGGAATACGCAATAGTATTGTTATCAACCATGACAAATAAGAAATGACGAGTGACAAAGTATATTTTCTCGATGGAGAAAAAAATATTTTAGTTTACCAATTTGAATATTTTTTATTTGCAAAATGAACTGTTCCAAACAAGATCACTGATCTTAAGAATTGTTAGTCTCCTATCTTTATGAATCATTTCGGGAATTTCCGAAAGTATTTCAGTCGTCGGCAATGTGAAATGACTACAGAAACATTTTTCAGAGAACAAGAAAAATTGCTCAAACCATTCGTAAATTAATGAATTACAGGATACTCGCTAAAAGTATTACGAAAAATCTCCACTGATTTCTTTCTCGTTCCTGAAAAGTTTAAAGAAAAATATTCTGTTCATTCATAGTTCATTTTTCATTCGCTATTCAGTGAAATGGAGCAAAACATGTAAATAATTGTCTTCTTATTTCATGATATTTATTAATCCAAACTACTTTGAATTAAGTATGATGAAGGAGTAAGGACTCAAATATGAAGTACATGGAGTTAATTTGAGACACAATTGTAGAGCTTAAGATTTTTACTCTCTTTCATTGTATTATGTGACTCTCGCTATAAGAAAAATTTGAATTATTTCATAATAGCGATTTCTCTTAAAAGACAATCTTAGAAAAATCATATCTATTTGTTTTTCTTCTCATTATAGTTTATTTTCTAATTTACAGTATGTACGAGTATTAAAAACTGAATTTTAACAAGGCATGATTTCTGGGCGTTATTAAAAGGTTCATAACGTCTAAAGAAACTTATAATGCTGTTTCTCATATTATGAGAGTATGAATATTTCCAAGAGAATATAATTTATTTTTATTTATAGAGTAGTCCATAAAATATTTAGATGTGTGAATAACCTTATGTATGGAATTATATCTGCTATTAACTAGTATTTTTCACTATTAAACATTGAATAATTCTAAGAAAATTGGCTGATATATAATAATAATTTGAGTATATAATAATAATTGTAATTGAAATATTCTAAAAATAATGCACTAAAAATGATTTATTTGAAAAACAGAAATGTTTTTATATGTATATGAATATTTGTTATGTTAAATATAACAATTTATTTTTGTGGTTTCGAACATGTCGTGAAAAAGAATTTTAGTTATTAATTAATACATTTCATATTTTCCTGAATAACTTCGTTAAATTGATCACTCGTAGGAAACTACAAAAATTAAAACTAATGAATACTTATGTTTCATTTTAATATTAAATTTATTTATAAGAAGAAAATAATTTTACATCATGTACATAACTACTAAGAAACACCATTTCCCCCATTACTTTTAAAGAAAGTTTATATTTTATGATGAAATTTGATTATATATTCACGTTTGCTATAAAATTCTGAATGCTAAACATTTAACAATTTAATGACTTTCTAAGCATTAAATTTAATGCAAAATATTTCTCGTATTTTTCATTATTTAAGTGCTTAAGATGTAAAGAAAAAAGTTAGTCTAAGTCATAGTCTACTTGTATAAGTTCATTTCATAATTATCAAATTTTGTTTCATGGAACAAGAAGGATAACATCTTTTCTCCTCGAAAATTAATAGTAATTTATCCAACAGAGCATGAATAACACGTTCAACCTCTAATTATTATTTAATGATATAATCTACTTTACATAATTAAGTTATTAAGTTAACCATTTTAAAGCCATAAGAAGGTGAAAAATCAACAGCGAAAAGTTTTAATATGCTCATATTTTGTTTGTGATAATTTTCTCCATTAATAATGAAAGTCGATTTTTAATTGCTTTCTTATGAAATTGGGACTTTATGACCAATTAGTTGATAATCAATTTGAGAATTTGAAGAACGAGCTAGAAATCTTAAATGTAAAGATAAGGAAAACGCTTAAATCGGATCGTGGTGTATATACAGTAGCACCTCTTCTAAGGAACACCTCCGAATAAGGAAGATTAATGTAACTAAGTAATTAAATTTTACTTATGCAATAACCTTATTATTATTAAATTTCTTACACATATTTTAGAACTATAATAAGACCATTCGTGTAACAATAGAATTAAAAAGATCTTTAGAATCAGGCTGTAATTTGCATAATCTGTTCTTTATAAATAACATTATCTGTATCTTATTATTATATCTGACAATATTGTAGAGAGGCGCCAGTGCTAGAATTAGCTTTGGCGACATAAACCTGTATTCATTCACTCTCCGCATCCTATTAAGCGATCCGCATGTTACATTTCACCATGGTCGATAGATGAAGCCCATCTGCGAGCCATATTTGTTTTCGAAAACTTGTGCATAGAAGCATGAACTGAAGCGAAGTGTGCATCCTTTTCTACGTATATATATATATATATATATATAGAAAGTGGGGATGATTGTACATCCCGAATCTCCACTGGTTTGCTTTTACTCAAAGGTATGGTTGTCTAAAGGAGTAATTCCATTACCGGATTCTATGATGACTTCGTACTATTTTCCAATTCAGTGAGGAGGCTTGAAGTTCGTTCACTACTTTTATTCTTGAGTAGACGAGATGAAGTATTAAATTTTACGAAACTACTATATGCAGATTATTTTGATTTAAGGAGCTAGTTCTTCGGAGAAAGATAGATGGCTACCCAGTTTTGTCGCATAGCGGGCGGGGGTGTTGGAACACGCGCTGGCGTTCGGAATTCAGCTACATTGGGAGAAGGCGGAGAAGAGCAGAGGAGAAGAGAAGAGTGAGAATCAAGTGCTTCTCGGTTTCGTTCCGGAATCGGGGGCACTGCGTGAACTCACATGACGCTGATTCGTGGTGCCATCTATCGAATAACTGAGGTACTGGTTTTACAGTATATTCGAAAATACAGTTAATACTTTGATAATTAGCTGAAAAATCCTACACACACACACACACACACACACACACACACATATATATACACGCACATATATATAACACATATATATATATACACATCGCAAAGCTGTAAATTGTAGATAGGTTTTTGATTATACCTGTTACTATTGCTTGCGCCTTACTACTCCTATTTGTAATTAATTTAAAGTAAAATTATACTTTTATTGTTTTAGAATTAATTTATAAAATAAAACCTCAAGTTGAGATTATTCTTGAGTCTTCATTTCGCTTACGTGTATTTTCTAGGCGACAATGTCAGCACTATTTAATAATAGCAGTATTCTTCCACTTATCTATAATATTTTGTACAAATTTTTTGCAATTTTTTTCCAGTAGGAGCAATATATGTATTCCAACTATAAGTTACTGTTCTAAATTTAATAGGGTTTTCATGAAATTTTGGTGTTAAAATTGTGAGGTAATTTTAAATATTAACTATATTAACATCAACATTATTAATATCAATACTAATTTTCTGATAAAATGCAATAATTCTATTAGAAATTTCTTTTTGATTACTGTTTACTACTCTAAAAAAATTATTATTCTAAAGATGCTTCTTAGTTAAATAGATATAGAGGGTTTGTTTGTTTTTGCGTGTAATAGCATGATTATTAGGTAATTTGTCTACATATGTAATAATAAATCTATCTTGTATTGTAGCTGTTTTTAAATCTATCAAATATAATCCTTATTTTTATTAATATTTACTTTATTTTTAAAAATGTAATGATTTAAGATATAAAATTTGTGTTATGATAAATAATGAACAATATAATCAAAATCCTAAATTTATTATTTGCAAAACGTTTAATTGTATCTTTTTAGTAAGCTATTATCTAAAACTAATCGCTTACAGAACTGCCAAAAATTGAGAAAAATCATTTTTAATTACATAAATTTGAAAATGTTGAAATCTCTAGAATAAGCATTAAACTTAATACTAAAAATAGTTTATGATGGTAAAATCACTTTATAAGTTATTACAGTACTGTTTATCCCTATCGACTTAATTTGTTGCACTTTAATAAAAGTATTTTGAAATTTATTAAGCAAAAATATAAAGAACTTTTTTACAAAAATTATAAAAATAGTAAAAGGAAAGAAGTTAAAATAATAATAGTAAATAAATAACGTTTCATTGAGGTATGAGTAAAAACCTAAATGAAGAAGAAATAATAAAAAGGATTTATGAAATAAATAATATTTTGAAAAAATAATTATAATATTAAAAATATTAAATACTTCATTTTTAGTTAAAAGAAAACAGAAATAAGTATTTTAAAATATTTCCTATCTAAAAGTAACAAATTAGATAGCCAATATTACTAATTTCCTAATAAATAAGTATATCAAAGAGTATAATAAAGCAAATAATAGAACCGAATATTGTACAATAAACTTTAGGAATGATTCTTTTAAAATTATTTGCTTAAACAATATTTTTGGGAAACATATATATAAGAACTTTCTTTAACTTAAAATTATTCCAATTAAAAAAGCTTTTAGATGTAACAAAAGATGAGTAGATTTGCCTTTAATTATAATAACATTAAAAATATGAAAAATGACATAAAGTATAATTACAATGAATATAAGGAATGTATTAATAATGAGTACCACCATGTCATTACAGGAGACTTGAGTATTGTAAAAGATAAAATCCTGATATTATCTTTTAGGATTTTGTCTTTTCAATGAAAAATAGTACAGGTTTCGGGATTATGATCTCTAATAGTAACCATGCCATTAAGAGAAGGATTTATGATGAGGTTAATATAATTTCCTCAATAGTCTTGCTGTTGAATGTAGTTTATCAGTTGCATCATTTAATGAATACAAGTACTACATTTATAAAGATATTGATAAAGTAAACTTTAAAATGGTATCAAAATACATTAAATTAAAAACAAATTATAGAATTACAAAATTACTTTACATATATGCTATGTTAATAAAGCTGCATATAATTATTCAAGATTACCTGAATTTAAAGATTTAGTAGATTACCTGAAAAAAAATTAAGTTCCAAGCTTATTTTCCTTTTTAAATCGACCAAACAAAACTAACGGTAATAAGTAAAATGAAAAGCCTTACTCTTGAAACTACGAGTTTAAAGAGCAATATGTTTTATAAAATTTCAAATCTTGATAGTTGGTGTAAGGAAGCTGTTGACATTCAAACCATGGTATTAAAATTGTATCTGGTTTCTGTTCTTTCTCATCTGAAACCTTAGGCTTAGGATAGTTGGTTTATTCTTTTTTTGGCATATTTGGAACGCATTTTATATCCAGTTGAAAACCAAATAGCGAGGTAAATATTTTTATATCATGTGACATGTATCAAGCAGTATTTAAAATGCAAATCATCCGAATATAGTAATTAGTTTTATATTACGTATTTCTATGCATATTAGTGATATGGGAAGATTAAACCCAGTCAGGTAAAATTTCTTTTTCTTTATTTGTTAAGAATAAACCCAATTTTACATTTCCAAACGAGTTACAAACTAAAGACATTTACTATTTGTGAAATACGAAAAAAAAATAAGTTATTATAATTAAAATTCATTGGAGCTATCATAAAATAAATAATAGAAATGGTCGATTAAAGAACCTATTCAGGATAGGAAGGTCGATTAAAGATCTATTTAGGAACGCTTTCTCTTTCTTCAAAGCTGTATAAAAACAATTTAACGTAATTTTTTTTAATGTGTATTGCTCTCGATTTCAAATTTATATAAAAGTGGTAAATAATTTTCTATTTTTTTGAACCATGCTTTTGCTACTGAAGCTCTACGTCTATTGCAGGTTCAAAAAGTTTTCAGCTGATGCTGATTTTAAAGTAAATTTTTGTTAAGACTCTTTCGACTCTTCCTACGAAATCAATTTCACAAATAAAGAGATATTTTATTTTATTTTTGTAAACGGTGACAAAAGTATATGAAAAATTGTTTAATGCAAAGTTTTTCAAAGAAGAAATTTGGCCATCAAAGGTGCTAACTTTTAAAAAAAAATTATTAAATTATTCAATTAAATATTAGAATTAAAGCAAATGATAATATAACATCGGAATGGAAATTTCATTTAATCGTTCAATAATACGTTCACTCATTTATTCCTTCATTCATTCACAAAATCTTGTATTCACTCCACCATTCATTCACTCATTTACTCATTCATTCACTTACTCACTCATTAATTCATTCACTTGTTCATTCAGTCATTTATTTATTTTGTCCAGAAAAGATATTCAGAAAACTCTTTTTTGAAAAGTGCTCAGGTGGGTATTTTGTTCTTTGACTAAAATAGTAGCCAGCTCATTGGGTAATTAATAAAGGGGACAAAATAGCCAAATGTTTTTTATTTTTAATGCTTAAACTTTTGAACGAACTTTTGAATGGCTTTCTCTAAACATTTCTTAAAAATTAAAACTTAACTAATTAATTTTTCCAAAGAAATTTAATGTTACAAACCTGACTGAATTAAAATTTAAAAAGAATCTTTGAATTTGGATAGTACTTTAGAATCAATATTCAATAAAATTCTTCCTCGGAAATAGGTTCAGAGCATAATCGCAACACATTTATCTGTCGAGAGGAATCTTTCATAAATTTTCACAATTATGATTTTGTAAATTGATATTAATCAACGAAGGACTCGTAATAAATGTTATTTGCTAAACGGTGTTCTGGAAAATTACTCGTTAAACGCTAAATATATTTCGGATGAACAACTTTCAAATAGTGAGAGAATACTAGGCAATTTTGTCATTATTTATTAATCCCTTCCATGAGTGATGATATATAATAAAATAGATTGATGCAGCTATTGAAAATCTCCGAAATGAAATCAAAGCTCATTAAATCATATTAAAAAAGTCTATTTATACATTTTTTTTCATGACTGTTATTTTGCTCCGAGAATAGCGAAATCATTTTGAAGCGTACAATTCTATTTGGAGCGTATTCGTTATAAAATGATAATTGAAGTATCTTAATGTACTTTGATGTCTATGAAAATTCATATGCAAAACATGGGGTACTAGAATTGAAAAACTGTATACATTCATTATCTAATATTTTAGTTTTCTCAGTACATTTTAATAGAACCATCCATTTAGACGCCCAGTTTCTTGCAATTGATAGTCTGATTTTACTCATTGCATGGATTTTTAAAACCATCGAAATGTAATGGGTATATGATTTTTCGGTTCAATATTTTTTACTTTTGTAAAGGATGTCTTGAACCAGTCGACACAAATAACTTTAGTGATGGAGAAATTCATTCTACATTTGTTGTGTCTTTACGCAGGGCTTCAGTGCCATCGATTCCTTTAAAATAGAAAAATGAATATTTTTTATAATTTATCAAAGAATTTCTCTGTTTCTCTAATTTCAATTAAAAACGATACAGTCTATTCGATACTTTAGAATTCATCTTTGCCTTTAAATTGTTAGCCATAATGTTTGGTTGGGGTTTTTATAAGGTACAATATAAATTGAAATACGTTATAAAATCATTCAAAAGTTTATATCAAAAGAAAATTAGACTCGTTTTGAGAAAATGCTACAACAGCTATTGAAAAACTTTAGTTTTTGAATAACTATTTAAGTATGATTACAGATATAGCTTTCAAAAAAAAAACGAATGTAAGAGATCTATTTAATACCGAAAGTTAATCATATGAATTTTTAAAAATTGCTACGCCTAAGAGTTGGCCGTTTCAGGCTTGAGTAAAATGCAATGAATTTCAATGGCATCAGTATTATGCTGTTATTTACTGTTACGACGTTTTGCTTTTTAATTATGCGACTAGGATAGAAGAAATAAAAAAAATTACTAATTTAAAAGTCGTGATCTATTCAAAAAATTTATGCATTATTTCATCGTTATTAAATACATTGATTAAATATTTCACCAGCGAATATTTTTATGGAATTTCGAAGATTATTTCTACTTTATTTGTTATCTATAATTGGTAAAAAAGTATTTAGTAAGTAAAATAAAAATAGTATTTTTAATGATTTATAAACACAAAATGTGACTGAAGATTATTTTTATAATTTCTTTAAAATTATTTTCTTCTAATTCATTTCTTTTTAGCATGATGCAACATATTTGATTCACAATTTAATTTTAGCCTTAATAGTCAACTACTTTCTTTTAATATTTTACGTATTTCACAATAATAACGAAGTATATATCGAATTAAGGCGGCCGCTATAGCCGAGTCGTCATGATCTCGAATTTACGGGCGAAGTTACTTCCGTCGAGTTGCGGGCTCGAGTTCTGATGTCACTAAAGACCTGTGGCGAATCGGGGCAGAGGCACGTTAAATCTGTTGATGCACTTAAAATCTGTTGAGGCTCTAAGTCCTCCCATGCCCTAATGTAGAAGTTTGGATAGACGTGTACCACCTCAGGTGTTGTCCTCGTTCCATGACCGAAGCTTGAAGTTACGAAGTCTGCCGCCACTGGTTTTCTTGTCTCTAAGGGAGAATTTAATAGAGTATTCAATCAATTGTGTCGCATTAGAAGCAATTTTACTAGCATTATTTAAAACAAAATATGACCGACTGAAATGTGAAATTCATCTTGTTCTATTATAGCTTATAGTTAGATTTTATTACAGCTTTAAGAATTTTAAATGATTGTACAACTTAGACTGAGATTATATTTTTTCTCACAGATATCTAACATCTGAAACTAGAAATGAATCCCTCACTTACACAATAAATTGTCATTAACGAGTTTGTAAAACTTTATATTCTAACGTTGTGTTCAAAGAATCCAAATGCGGAATTCTTTTTTAGATACAGAAGTAATCATTATAAATTATATTCTAATTCCATTAATGTATAGATAGCAGTACTTTTCAGTACACTGCTAATTTCTATTTTAATCCATTCATTTTTTTCCTGTACTTGATATGTTCCATATTTCATTTATTTCATGCTTTAATGCTGAAATAAATTTTAAATTTATTCGATAAATTGAAAAAAAACCCACATTTCTTAAGTATTTTTATATTTTAAATGCGCTATATAATATACACACGCACACGCGCACGCACACACACACACACACACACACAGGATATTAACTAAGTAACTTTAGTTAATAAATATGGTCACAGAATAAAAATTGAATTTTTAAGAAAATTGAATTTAATATAATTAAATATTTATGAATAAATCATATGATAAGACCAATTTTCATAAGATTTTTAATGAACATGAAAAACTATTTCCAATTAAAAAATATTACTATTAAAAAGTTTATAAATTTAATTTTAAAAAAAATGAGACAGCTACAAAATACTTTTAGCTATAATATACTACAATACCTTTTAGCTACAATAATACAAATGAATTGTATGCAAATGATATTTACAATAGTATAGATTATAAAAAGTTTGTTAATGAAGAACATTAGCATGTTAATACAGGTAATTTAAATATTGTTATTGATAAATATTGAAATTAAGAACGAGGGTACTAGATTTTGAAACTAGCATAGAAATTATATTAAGAAATAAATCAGTGAATGTCTTGATAATTTTTTTATTAAATTAGCAGTAAAATAGGGACTTCCTATAGCAGGTTTCATTGAATATTAGTAAAGTTATTAAACAAATGGATTTTAATATGTTAATGAAACATCTATTACAAATATTTAAGAAATTCTATTAAAAATCTCCAAGATAATTTTATTATTTGTTATGACGATATAGCCTCTGGCAATTATGCTACATGTGCAAAAAATTCTATATTAATATGATTAATAAACATATATTTAATAATAATTCTTTTATTATTCAATGGTAATAGAGAATTATCGAATAGGAATAGTGCTATGTATTATAAAGTTTTACAGTGTAATACATAGCAGTACTGTTCAAACAAATGATTTGCTATGTAGTACATAGCAGTAATATGTATACAAAACATTTACTGTGTAATACATAGCAGTATTATACATACATAACATTTGCTGAGTAATGCATAGCAATTACACAGTGAATGGGTATTATAGAGTTTTATATTGATTCTTGAAAAGTCCTGATTGTGTAACTTAGGCGATTTTTAAAATGACAGACTCTTTTCTTTATAATTTTTGGCTTTGGTATGTCCCAGCAAACTATGAACCACTGCAGAAAATGCTTTCCAGGCAGCCATCTTTAGAATATCTAACTTTTCTTAAGAATGTTCATCTTTCAAAAGTTAGCTTATCTGTATTCGAACAAATTTTCTTCTTTCAGCTTAACACCGCTCACTTTCGGAAAATGAATTTTGATACACGTAAAACCTTCTTCATTTTTGTCCATAGTTTTCACAAATTTTATAAATAGACCCTACATCACATGTAAAGGAGAAAGAAATACCTGATTTCAGCGTATTTAGCATTATGTTTCCCTGGAACGTAATTCTGTCCAGGACTCCAATTTTTAACAATTTAGTGTTTCTGCTCTACTGTTCCACAAACACAGGAAACAACAGTAATTATTTTGTAAATCCACTAAGAAATCCAAGTTCCAAGACTATAATTTCAAATCTTCACTTAACTGATAGTTCTACTTAGCGTACTGTATTTTCTTTACAAACACAGACATATTGTCGTACGTTTCTGTTATTTCTAATAAATGTGCCACTGGTATTGATGGTTCAGCTTTGTCATTGTTTAGCAACACTGCCTTAAGACTTATCTTAGAAGAGTCTATGAATAGCCTACATTACTGAGATATATGTTCGAAACCAAGTTCTGTCATTAAATCATTAATATTTAAGGCCCGACATATGGAATTTTGCTTTGAAAAATATCCTGAAAACTGCTCATTTCTCTTTTGGCATAATGAAATTTTAGTGGTTGGAACCAGTAAATTCCACTGCTGCAATCTAGATCCTAAAATTTTCGATTAATGTTTGGGAAGATTAAGGACTCTGATTAAGTCGTTCAGTTCTCTTTGTTGAATTTAATGAGGTGTAAGTATGTTTAGGACTAAAAGATGCATCAAATGATGTTGATAGTTTTGACTCTCCTCGTGTTTCTTCTGTGTAATTCAATTGCACCAATGAAGAATCTAGAGAAGGCAAAAGTAATTTAGGTCAGCTGGGTTAAAGGTATCTTTCAGATGGTACATCAGGGTATTGTATATCAGGTTTTGTTTTACTGGAAATTCCAACGATTTTAGTGAGACGGAAACAACAATCCTTTGCATGTCTCATTTGCTTTCACCATATCATAGGACCTGCAAATGGCATACATTGATCTGAGTCACCTTTCATCCGGTAAAGCAAACAACATTAACCTGTTACGTTTGATACAATAAGGGCCCATGTCTTATCTCCTACGAGACAACCAAAATAAAAATTATAAGCTTGTTTATTCTTGGCTCTTAGCTTCCGGCTCTATTTTTTCGTAGTAAAATATTCATCAAAAACTGTCTGGTGAATTAACACGTGAGTAGAGGAATCTATCTAAGAAAAAGAAATAAATATTCTCGCAGAGGCGCTGATAGCTAAAACTGCTCTCTTCATAAACTCATTTCAAATAACTGAATAAAATGCGACTATCACGCAAGCAAGGCTTTCACTCGTCAGTCGCTCTGAAACACACTAATAAGAAAGTGATATGACTGACTGTGCGCACGCACCAATGGAAAGAATGACTAATTATTGCTTTAAGAATTACCATATCAATGATAATAAATTTGAAAGCAATGAGATGCACTTATAATACAGGTTTTAAAAAAAAATTATATATAGATCAAATTTTTGCTGTCTTTATAACTTTTTTTGATATATTTTTCAATTTATAAAAAGATGGAGGAGGATGGCCCATTTTAAGGTCAGCATATGAAACTGTACATTTGTTATCAGGATATGAAACTGTACATTTGTTATCAGGATATGAAACTGTGCATTTGTTATCAGGATATGAAACTGTACTAGAGACGCATATTTCATCAGTGTGCTCCAAACATTGCTCAGAGATTCCAGGTCCGAAACCTCCCTCCTATACACCAAATGAAGAACGCTATTCGGAATCAAAGAAATATCTAGGTTGCCCTTACCTGAGTGAGCCACAAAAGTAGGACTCAATTTTGATATATTCAAGAAGTTTCAATTATGTTGTAAGGCGAAATCAACCAGAGAATCCCCCCTGGGTATCAGTAACGTCATAGCCTCATATGGGTGACTGCGCACTGAAGTCTCCCGTCAGGAAACAACTATGATTTGAAACTTTTAAACAGAAAGTTCCTTTAACATAATATCGAAATCATCATGAGGAGGGAAACATCAATTTCGTAATGAAATCGAAAGTTTTTTTAAATTTCAGTAAGACAAAAATTGTATGATTGGTTTTATTGCAGAATTGGAGGTAAATTAATTTATTAAAATAAACAGTGAGACATTTAGTTTTAAATGAGAAATATTGAATTGAACCAGGGAGAGGGGAGTTTAAGGGAATATTAAGATTAAGATAAGGATCTTGGATTAGCAAAAGATAAAATCCGAAGCGATCACAAAGACCTGGAGATGCGCAGTCCACGAGTGATTAGCATTCTGTTGCAAAATATTTATTTGATTAGCCAGGGGTTCGAAAAGCGGAATAACTAATGACCGAAGTCCTAGTGGGAATAAGTGAGAAAATATTATAAACCAAGATCATTATGATAAAAATAAAATGTTTTGATTTTTCACTATCGGACATTTCTTGTTCCTACACCCGTGATTAAGGTAGTGGCCAGTTCTGAAACGCTGTTTATTTGCATTAAAGTTTATACATCTCGGTGTGCATGTTGTTTTGTCACGAGACTCCGCTGATTCTCACCTGTAACAAATTGGATCCTTTGCGTAATGGCTTTTGGTGTGTCCGAATGCCCCGAATTTCATACATTGCACGACACTTATCAATAGATCAATTCTTACTCGTTCAAAGTGAAGGTAGAATTGAAACAAATTCTTTATATTATGGTAAGATTTGGGGTCGATTATTATTTCCCAATTTGTACCTCATTTGGTTTTAATTGGAAAGTTAATATTTAAATTGTCATTATTGAATATTTCATTCTTCTGAATTAAAGCCTCTTTTATAGAATCGGCGTTATATAAAGCATCGATTCCAAACAATATAAATTGTGGATCTCTTGCCTTAGGTCTCCTTATATCATATTTTTTCAGGGAATCGATCTTTTTGAGTTCCGAGAAACTGCACAACATTCTCATCCTCCAGGTTGATGGCCAAACCTCCACGACTAATTATACTGACGTGGGTTGTTTTGAGCGATAAATTCTATTTAATAAGTTCTGAAGTCACTTTGGTTTTAATTGAATTAAAATTTTCATTAGGGGGAAAGGAGACAATTACGACCCTTTGAAGTCTAGGGTGTTGACGAGAAAGCTCTGAAGTAGATATAGGAAATATCAAGATCTGAGAATAACTATGGAGTTTCATGGAGTTAACCACCGTTTCGAAAGCTTCCTTGAGGATTTGAGTATAAGTATGAAGTTGTCTGTTTGTTTTCTGTAGGCTTTGAATATAATCTGTAATCTGTTCCTTAATATTAGTCGTCACTTGACTGAGGCTCAAAATTACGAGGTCCGTCGCCAATAGCTCCCGTGCTGCTTCTAATGCGACGTTAATAAAACCAACCCAACTCTTTAATATTAGTAGTAAGTACATCAAAGCTTCTTTGCGCTTCTATAAGGTATCCATTAAGTTCAGCATTATTCCGTTCAAGTTCTATAATCTGTTTGGAATATTCATTCAGATTAACTCTGTAGTTACTTTTCTTTTCAAATTACGAAACATATATTACATGATTACTTTTATCTTTAAGTAAAATTTCGATGAAAATCTTGAAAAAAGAAGTGATGTCACTGTATATTTCTGATCTATTAGTCTTAATTTTCTTATCTCCACAGTTGAGCCAGAATGTTCCAAAATTAATTAGCTCTGCATATATATCATTAGTAGTCGGGTCGGCTGGAACAAGATCCAATCGTAAACTGATTTCAGGGAAATTCTCAAGAATATTTTCAATATTTCAATTTCAAGAATGCAAGGACATCACCAACATTAACAGTCTTATCCATCATTAATTTCATAAGAAATTTAACACTTACGCAGAAAATCCAGCAGATAGTTGCAAGAGATGTAAATCCAAATAATCGAGGAGATGTAATTTTGAACACTCACAGGAAAAAAATAAATAAATAAAAATCAGTCTGACTGTAAACAGCAAGCTGGAACTCGAATACGATCTCGCAGTGACTTGAGAAGCCAAGCCAGAAATTCTACCTGAGGTTCCGGCGAGAAAATACAAGTGTTTATCGAAGGAAGAAGGAAATAAATGAAACGACCGCACTGTTCAATGGCTGAGAAGGGATTGAGGGCTATTGGCGACAGACCTCGTAGTTTTGAACCTCGGTCAAGTGACGAGAATGACATCTGAGCTGGCATCTCCTTCTCTAAACTTCCACACCATGCCAACGGAAGAACTTTGAGCCACGACAGATTTAATGTGCATCAGCCCTGTCTAAACGGGGGGTCTTTAGTGGCATCAGGCACAAATCCACAACTCGACGAAAACCTCCGGCCGCGACCAAGAGCACTAGTCTGCCGCAGCAACGAAGTTAAAGTACCTAATTTCTTACAAATAGGTCAATTTATCTTAAGTAAATCATTTTATGGAGTTTATATTTTATACATACTTCCATAATTACCTATATCTATATGCATTTTCTCTTCGATTTACGACTACAAAAATAAATATATAAAAAAATAAAAGAAATATCCCACCATAAATTCATACTGAATTCTTTTTGAAGTACATGCAATATAATTTTCATAATAAATACATTAATTATATGTACATAGATTGCACGTGCGTGTTTGTATGTTATGTAAATTTTTTATAAATCATTTGATTGAAAATAGTGTTCCAAAATATAAATCCAATTTATGACTCGATATCGAAGCGGAACTCGGTCGTAAGTCGAGAAGATCCTTCATAAAGAGGATCTATTTAATCTATGATCAAATTATAAATTTATGATTCCTTGTAGATTAGAGATCCCCAACATAACGCAAGTAATAATGCCTTTAAACTTGATGGAGAGTTGTTAATGTTTAGAGAAATATAATTAAAAAATTCCCAAATATTTTGTATGTTATGCATCACACACACACACACAAATAATTATTTAATAAATAAAATTCCGATTAATAATATTCATTATCTTCGCCAATGGATATAAAAATAATTCATAACTAACAGATTAGCTGAAGAAAAACGAAAGCATTTTATTTTTATTTTTCGTCGATTGAGATAAGTAAAAATAACTCATAATTTAAATTTCCAGAGAAATTTTTAAATCCATATAATTTAATCATTTTTCATTTCTTTCATTTGTATGTTTATTATAATTGAACAATTTCTCTTTTATGTGGAAATGATTAATGTTTCAAACAATATATTTTAATTAAAATGCTTAACTCTGGGCTCTTTATCGACACATTAAATGTGCTCATCTAACCACACGAGAGCCAAATGAATTTATAAGCGCATATATTATTTGTGATATTATTGTTGTAGAAAGTTACCTCTATCGCTGTTTGAAACGCAAAACATATCATTAAATAACACTATGAAACAAGAAGTCCATGTGTGAAAATCCTTATTTGCATTTTAAGATTAAATCCTGTAAACTTACAGCTCGTAAAATTACCCAGTAAATTTCTTAATTGTTTCAACATTTTATTACATCTCTTAATGTTTCAATATTTCTTATTGTGTAGTTATAATTATACACCTTATATATATGTACATATTTTTCTGTCTAATACTTCATTTTTGTTTACGAGTTTGTGAACGCTTTTGTATTGTATTATGACATTAAACTTATACATCTTATTTCTGCAAGAAAATTCCTACTGTTAATTTTTTAAAATTCCTGTCATATACATCTGCTTTGTAAATACATTATAAGCTTTATTTACTTTTGATTTAGAAATTATGTAGTATCTTATGTTCTTTTGTCAATAAATGCTGGGTGATTGTCTCCTGGGGGACCGATTTATAGCCTTAAACTCCTTGGGTAAGCTCGGTATTCTTGGGTATTCTGCCAATAGCCCTCAAGTTGCTTTAAATTCGATGTTAATAAAACCATTCAATTAATCTGTATTTTAAATTACACTTGCTCATATGGGGCGTTTAAAAGTATTCATTTAGGGCCATTAAAATTTACTTTTATTTTGAATGAGTCACGTATCAAGAAGAATTTATGTAACATTGACACAAACACATTAAATCATCAGATCAACACAAGGAAACAATTACATCATCGTTTACTGTTTGGCATGGGAGAAAAATAAAAACCCTTGCTTAACGATTAAAATTCAAAAGGGAAGGATCGGCTTATTCAGTCTTTCGCAAATTATCCCAGTGAGAGCTCGGGAACTTATGGCCAGGGGAATTGTGAAAGAGCTTGAAAAGAATGAAATCCCCAAGACGTGGAAACTGAAGCAAAGTGCCCCAGAAAGCCTTTCCCCTTTCTAAAAGCAGTTTCGTTTTCAAAGGCTTGGAGCTGAAAATTTATGACTTTCTTTCCATTGGGACCCTATTCACTTCAAAGCATTAAGCCTGAGGGCTGGAACTATTAGAAAAGCGGATTTTCTTCATCCTCATTTTTTCAACATAGTCCCAAGTCACTCTTTTATATTTCGTGTAGCACTTTTAAAATAGGGAGAATATATCTGAGAAACGCAGTATCATAAACTCAGAAAGCATTCTGACCCTACAGCAGTTTAAATATAATAAAAGTAATTTACTTCTTAAAATTTTTGCTTTGGAATATGAAATGAGAGAAAATAAATTTTATACCTACCAATACGATAAAGATGTTCGCAAAATATTAGAGAAACTCTCTTTGACGACTTATTTTTTTTATTTAAGTTAAATTATTTTGAGTTCTTTTGAGTAACTTTTTATCGGTTTGATTTCCCTAAGGATATTTTCTGTAACTTATTTTCGTCCATCTTAGGTAGTTACTTAATAATAATGTTGCATAGTAATAGAAGGCCCATAGTCAATTTTCATTTCACGTCTTTTTCAAGTTTCCTAAGCAACTGTGAGTGTTACTTGTTTTATTTCTTTTTTTAAAAAAAAAAAAAAAATCTTGCGAACATTCTACTTACATTTTACTGTAGAGACTTATACATTCGATTCGTACGTATTAAATTTTCTACATTTGTTCTTTCCTCTAAAAATTTATATTTTAAGCAAATTTATTTTTTTTTTTGTTCAATGTGAAATGATTTGTCATAAATTTTTTAATATAATTTAATGTTTTGTGCTTATTTTTATTGGGTCATTTTGAATAATTTATTTTCTTTTATCGGTTCTACTTCTTCCACTGCGAATTCTCGTTCATTTTCAGAAAATTATGTAAATAGGCTCTAAGAATTGAATTAAATTGTATCTTCTAATTTTACGTAAAATGTTTTTCTCATTAAAGTCAGCAGAAGATGAAATAATATCAGTTGATCTTATGTAGTGAGTGCACGATGTAATTATATTTCAATGTTATTTAGAAGTCGAGTTTGATTGAGATAAGCTAGGTCTCGATTTAGATTTACACATCAGTTAAATTTTAGTAGTAACTTTCATTTTGTTCCCCTCCGTCCCTTATTTTTATTCAATATTTTTCCCTCTAGGAGAGACTTTTGTTGTATTTCTCAAGCAAAGATTTTTTATAAATAAATTTGGTGAAAATAAGTTTGTTTGTAAAGAAAGAACTCTTTAGTTCTTATTGTTCTCTAGAGCCTGGTTTTGACGTTGCAGTGTTTGAAAGTTAATCTAAAAAACACGAAATTCTATTATTTATTAGAAAAAATTACATAAGGGGGACAAATGTTCTATAAAATTACATTTATCAATAAATTAAATTGTTGTTATTCAAACCAGTAACGAATACCACTTGCATACTTCATAGTGCATTTTACCTACATCTACTGCTATATGCTTATTTCTATCGATAATTAAGTTCCGACTGAAAAAAAAAAAAAAAAAAAAAAAAAAAAACAGCTGAAAGAAGAAATGAACAATACTACAGTTCCAATAAAACAGATAAAAAAATTTATTTAAAATGCGCATCATGTTCTTTATCAGATATGCAATCAAAACGAAAAAATTTAAACCAATAACAAACCTTACGAACAACTTCTGCCTCTTAACTCAATACAACTTCTATCAACGGTGGTCCCAACTACCTTCATTTTAAGAGAAGATTCTGCGAAAGAATTCTTTTCGATTTATTTTCCTTCGAGAAGCTTGCTTTTGTTCTTTCTTCGCAGTTTAACGGTGTACTTAGCTCGAGATCTGTATGGTAACCCCCTCCCCCGTTCAATCTGTTTATGTCTTCCCTTAAAAAGCTGTAAGCGATGTCACGTAGCTATCGATAAGTATCTCTTTTAGATCCTCTTTTGCTTCTACAGATGTTGAGTCACTTAAAGGCACTCTGGAGATTAATGGCATTCACGAAATTGGTGCTTGGCTTGCAAGGATTACATTTAGGACATTTCGTCCTCTGTTTTTAACCTATCGACACATTAAAGAAATTGTATCTGTTTAAAAATGTTTCGAGATGCATTAAGACCATTCCGCATCGTTTTTCTTTAATATTTTTTTCGCTTTCTTTATATATTTTTTAAATTCTAGGATAAAAAGTGCTTCCATTCTCAGGTAGCTAATTTTAAACAAGCTCATTTATTAACAAGATTGCAAAGAAGCAATTAAATGTTGATATGAAAATGCATGCATTTCATTCCATAATGTGTTAGTCCTATGGTATAATTATATAAACTGTAACGGGTATTTCTAGATTTAAAAAACATATCTTAAATCAATATTTAAACCCTAAAAGAGCTTTAAAATTGAGAATGTTAAAAACAGTGATTGATTCTCTTACAACCCTGTTTTTTTTTTCTAATGTGTATTTCTTTCTTAATTCTTATGACAAATTAATGTTTATAGCTAATATTTTTTATGCGCATTAAATTTAAAAAAAGTACTTTAATTTATAGTAAGTTTGATTAAAGACATGTAATGTTTACATTTTCCTTTTAGATAAACTTCATTTCTTTGTTGAGAGGCTAAAATAATGAAGTTGTTAAAAAACCCATAAATCTTTTCAATGTAAGTATGGAGCTTGTTCTGAATGAAATTTAAATTTCATAGTAATGTTTTGTAAAATAAGCTAATAATACCGAAAAAAAAGTTGTAATTTTAAGATATATGCAATTTCAATAATATAATAAAATGTTTACAAAAAGATAAGAAAAAAAAAAAAAAAACTAACTCAGCTATACATTTTCATAAACATCAAAATAACATAAAATAGTTTTATTTTGAATCAACACTTTTGATCTTTGTTAAAAGGCTTAAAA
Organism: Nephila pilipes; assembly: GCA_019974015.1. NCBI lineage: Eukaryota > Metazoa > Arthropoda > Arachnida > Araneae > Nephilidae > Nephila > Nephila pilipes. Next base: position 166,772 of record BMAW01110386.1, on the reverse strand, counting down.
CAAAACGTGTTAACAGGAACAATGTTCCCCAAAAATCATTATTAATAAAAAGTCTTAGCTTTAATGGTATATAAAAATGATACCTTAAATTGAAAAGTTTCGTACTAAATGATTTTTTTTATTAATTTAGTTTTTCTGAGAAAAAATCGTCAAAAACTGTTTTTAAGCTTCCATTCATCTTTGGAATATAATCTACGATATACCTGAATTGATATGCATGTTCCTTCACCATTATTATAAAAATAACAGTAACTCTCTAATATATTTAAGAATCAAATAAATATAGTGCTTTTTTATGAAATAATACCCTTAAAATTCTCATAATTTAATTTAAATTGATTAAATTCATTTCACGTTAACTAAGATTTATTATTTAACATCAGTTACTTTTATTATCAGCTAGCGGTTGTCCCTAGATATTATTTATGATTGAGTTAAATATGCATTACTATCTACTGCTATTAATACAATATATTGTGGATCTAACATCTTAGTATCAAATAAATAACGATCATAAGTAAAAACAACCTGCTCAGAGATATATATTAGAAAAAACGAGCAATTGGCAGTTATTGCGGAGCTAGACACTTAATATTTACACTACACTGATTGGATAGAAACACTCAAAGAGTCAAATTGAATAATAATTAAATCTCCAATAAATATGTTACAAATAGAACATAAACGATAATCTCAAAACAAAGTATTGAATCTCGAATACCACACATCGATAATTAATTAACTCATTATAGATAATTACTACTTGCAGTGTACAAAACAAATAAAGTATGCTATTTACACTATATCATACACACAATATACACATTACTTTCACTTTCAAAATCATTTAATTAAATTCTTCTATAAAACTGATTCAACATCAAATATTTGTAATATGTATGTAAGGGGAAGTTTTATGGCGCAAGAGCCAGATGTGGCCATGTTGCGCCAAACAAGGTGTAACTGTGATCCAGACATTTGAATGAGTTACTGATTTGTAACGGTGTAAAAGTTAAATGTGGCCTAACAAAGTAAGTGAGCGAGAGCAAAGCTAGTATAGTGTAAAACTGTGATCTAGACGTGTGAAAAAAAGAAGGTATCCGGGGGGTTCATCACCCGTGTTTACCAAAGACAGTTCACCCCATGATATAGTACTCGCATTAACTGGCTGTATTTGAAAGACGAATTCAGTAATTTTAAAAGTGAAGAAAAAAAGTTTCGCGTTTAGAAATTGCATTAAAAAAGAATATATTTATTATACACACACACACACACACACACACATGCAAGCATACATACATACATACATACATACATACATACATGCATACACACATACATGCAAGCATACATACATAAAAATATAATATAATCAACTTTCTTTTGAAAGTTAACTCCTTCTCTTTCGAATTCAGTGCTCCTCGCTTTTGTAGACAAATCCGTATAGCCGTAACCTTCTTTTACAATGAAGTTATTTTTTTGTGTCACCGGAAAAATAAGTGAGCAACGAATTGTGAAATTTCACATGAAACTCTTCAAAAAACTGGTACTGAAACTTATAATTTATTGAAAAACGTGTATGGCAACGAACTTTTATCGCGTTCATGTGTTTCTGAGTGGTTTAAGCTTTTGAGTTTTCGTAGAATTGCTGAGACTGTAGGAATTAACAAAGAATCCGTACGGAAAATTTTACATAACGATTTTCACATGCAAAATTGGGTGCGAAAAATTCAACAAGAAGTTCAACAAGAAGTTCCCAAAAGTGTTTGTGTTGACACTTTGAAGGCCATTGAAAATGACCCAAACTTATTAGAAAGGATAATAATGTGTGACGAATTATGGGTTTTACTTATGATCCGGAAATGAAGTACCAATCCTTGCACTGGAAGAGCTCATCTTCATCTAGAGCCAAAAAAGCTTGAATGAGCAAAAGAAAATTCAAAGAAATTATGATTGTTTTTTTTCCGATATTCATGGGATTGTGTACCTTCACTGGGTTCCTGAAGGTCAAACTATGAAGGGAAAAATGACCCAAATTGTGAAAGAACAAGTCATTCCGCATTGTCTGTCAAGAGAGTTTTAGCCAAGTACAGCATCCCAGTCTTAAACCATTCACCTTATTCGCCGGATCTTGCTCCATGCGACTCCTATCTGTTTCCCAAGGTGAAATTTGCATTAAAAGGGGAAAAAAATTAAGTCCATTAAAGCTGGGAAAGTTAAAACTTCAAGCTTTATGTAGGAGCCGACAGAAGATTTCCAGCGCTGTTTCGAACAATGGAAAATTCGCATGGAGGAAGGGTGTATATTGAAGGTAATAATAATTACATATATATGAACTCAAAATAAAATATTCTACAGCGTCAGTCTCGTTATTTAATAGCCAGAATGTTATACACACATATATATATTTATATATATACAGAGAGAGAGAGAGAGAGAGAGAGAGGAGAGAGTCTTTTTAAAAAAATAAATTGGGATAGTGAATAATTTCGTGTTGTAAATATTTGAACCAAATTTCATACAGATCTAATATAAATTAGAGATTTTAAATTTTGGTTTTCCATGGCTCCTTTTAGTTTCTCTCTCTCTCTCTCTATTTTAACTCTCTCTTTCTTTCTCAATAAAGTTTTAATATTTTTATAACCGTGATTAAAGTCCTGAATGCTTGTCTTGAATTTTTAAAATACATCTTTTATTTGATATTGTTCTAACGAAAATGTGTGTACGGTTGAAAATTAGCATTGCTTTTTGGAAAAATACTCAAATTTCTATTTCTTATTCCTAACACTATATATGGCTTGATTTCAAATTTTTCGAAAAATCACAAAAACTCCTTGTCTTTGAAGGACGACATCTATTTTGAAATCTTTCTCAATAAATGACTACTTCCTTGGATTTGTTTTATATTTAGATTAACTAGATACAATGGGATAACAGGTGAGTGATCTGAATGAAATAATCACGATTTTTCCAAGCCTGCTTTACACAATTATAAATCAGTTATCTTATTCGCAATAAAATGATGTTAAAATAAAAATATTAAATATAAACTTACTTTTGAAGCTGAAATATTAATTAATGTGCAAACAAAAACTTGAATACTTTTCAACTAAAAATATCATTTCGTAATAATCATGGCCTAACAGTAAAATCACAATTTATACCAAATGCTCATTAATTTGAGTTTCGATTCCCCACAATATAGTTATATTTCGTTTAATGTAATGCTCGAAATAGGATTGAAAGATTGGTCGAATAATTTGTTTCTGACTAACAATTTCTTCCCTGAAATTATTTTCCCTAAGCTATTCGTCAAGAATTAATTTTTAAAGCTGTTCGCATACTTGGAATATGCGATTGATGACGTAATTCGCCATGGCAGTATTAGTCTAGTTGCAGAGTCAAAAAGTCGTAGCCAGAGAGTCATACGTTTGAGATGGAATATATGATGTAGTTTCTGGAGGAATATTCTTTTTTACTAAATTCAACTTACTTCCTAAATTCGTACGCGACCTGGAGAAAATTGCAGATAGTAGGGTGCTAGAGAGTAAATGCCATTTTTATTAACAGACAACAATACAAGACAAAAAGTTCCGGTACCAATAGCCCACTGGGAAGCATTAATGCAATCTTAATTAAATAAGCTACAAAAGTAGAATTATCACTAGAGTTGTTTGATGGAAAGATATTTCGGTCTGTCTACACACGATCGATTATTATTCTCTGTAGAGACAGATGGCGCAACTTGGGATTAATTATTCAAGGACAAATGCTGGATCACATAAGTCTTATATATAACGCGCCCCACGATCATTTGTTGTTTTTTAACAATTGATGGCCCAACCCATGATCAATTTTATTGGATTAAATAAGGCCAAATACTGAGTCATGGCAATTATATCTTCAATTTAACTTACCATTATTTAGTGCCAGGTATTAAAGAACGATAATGTTTCCAACGATTGATTGCTCTAGGTTAAGTAAAGTTCAAGTATTGAACCAAAGCAGATGCGTATTGTAGCAATAGTAGTTAATTCAACACTAAATGTTTATTCATTTTTTCAAGCGGCTATTTAATAGACATTGCCATCATAAAAATATAAGCAGTTTTATATGAATTTTCTTTAAAAAAGATTGAAATACAAATTGTACCAATGGTAATAGGTAATGGCAAGTTATACAATTCATATAAATTAAAATAGTATTTTCCGAATACACTATTTTTGTCAATAATATAAAAAATACTGAAGATAAAGAAGGGAAGACATCTCTTTAAGAAAACTAACATATGTTACATACCAATTTTATTCATGCTCGTCCACACGATTCCGTGACTCTTTTAACGCATACCAGAACTCATTCTGATGTACTTTCACTATATCTTCAGATAGTATCATTAAGAAAATCGAATGTCACGCACATTCCGTAAATGTTTATTTTATCCATGGATATTTATATTTTATTCATAACTGCTTTACTTGCAAAAGTATATACATTATCTCTCTAGTTCTCTTAATATACACTTAAAGAAACAATAAAGAATGAATTTGAAGCAAATGATTCTTCCGATAAACGTAACGCGGTAATAATAAATATTATATATGATAACATAATATAAAATATTAAAATCACTTAGAAAAATTTAAATTATATGAGATTCATAATTAAACGAAAAATTAATGTTATACTTGATAATTATTCAAAATAATTAGTGATAGATTAATTAGTTGGAGATTTTTAAAAGATAGGAATCTAATGCTTATACTTTCGTACATTTTAATTTTAGTTAGAAATAAATTCTAATGATGTAACTATATAAAGACAAATTATTTGGCATGCAGCTTCAGTGATAGATTCAGATTCTATATTGGATGCAGTTAGAGAAAAATATAATTTTCCAATTGCATTATTGTGAAACATTCGTTTAATTAAACATATCCTAAAACTGAAGCTTCTGCGTTTATCCCTTTAACAATCTTAATCGAATAAAATTCACGAAATTAATTAAATTACGAAATTAAAATTTCCTAGACTTATTAGATTAAAGGTATAATATTTGAGACCTAGCAACTCAAAATTCAATCCTTCATTAAAATTTTCGAGAAAAGGAATAAAAATAACATATACATTAACAAATCATGATCAGGTCTATATTTCAAAATGTAAAACGTAAATACGTTAGTAAAACATGGATAACTTCAATCAGTGTCGTGAAGAAATAATATTCCTTTCCATGGACCAAATTAAATTTAGTTTGTTATGGTCTAGAAATAATGTAATAACCCTTACAGAAAGTAAATGCTTATCTTAGGAAATCTGAAAAAATTTGGTGGCGTTAAAAAAGAAAGAATAATTAGAATTTTTTAAGCATTAGTATAATAAAGTCACGAGTTTTAATTTTGAAGAACAAAGTGATTCCATTTCATTTTGGTTTTGATCATATGAAAGGAATATTTAAAATATTCTTTCAACAGTTCTGTTTAAAGTTATGTTTCATTAATAGTAATTCTTTATAAATTATTAGATTTTTTCTATTCATTGTTACATGTATGCACTACTGGCTAACCAAAATGTAACACCAAGAAGGACAAGAGATATCAAAGCCAAATTTATTAGAGAGATAACACATAGCACAACAGGTGAAATGTTTAAAAATACATTATCTTGCAAGGTGAGGAAGATGATGAAATCAGCCACCACAACTGGCAATAACAGCTGCTACACGCTTAAGAATTAAACGAAAGAGGCATTGGATGCTTTTTGGAGTACGACAGCCCATGCTTCTTTTATACTTTGACAAAGTTTATGTGGTGCAGTAGTGGTTGCTGCATGCTGATCCAGTCGTTCTCCAATTGACAACTAGATGTGTTTATTAGGTGATAGTTTGCACGAAATGGCAGGCCAAGTCAGCAATGCAATTTTGTGGGTGAAGAAGTTTTGAAAATTGCTTTTCACTTGTAGCCGAGCATTGTTCTGTTTGAATGTGACCATAGGCATGCTCTAAATGTAAAGGAGAACAACAGGCTCCCAAACATTGTAGGTATTGAGCTGACAAGTCATTGTACCGGGAATACGTGCTAGACAAATAAAGATGTGGAATCCGATACTACTTTAAATCATTATACCAGGTGCAGGACCATTATGGAGATGCATAAGGCGACATTTAAGCTTCCTCTCCTCTGTGGTATCTCCAGAATTTAAACCAACCATCATGATGTTGCAAGTAGGAGCCTGATTCATCATTAAAAACACTGTCGCATGATTTTGATGTCCATGTCAGCCATTTATTACAGCATTGTAGACTCAAATACCTGTGGTTTGGAAACAAAGGTAATCGCAGTAATGGATTCTTCGTTGATATTCCACTGTGCTGAAAAGAAGTTGAATGGTGGTACGAATGGACACCGATTGTAGTGTGACTGACCTCATTTGTTGTAACATGGTTCTTGATGTGGCAGAGAAAACATCACTTTCAAGTGCACAATATGACCGTTAATCACACGTAGTGGCGTAACGAGGCGGGGGTAATTAGTCATTCCTTCCTGCATCCTTCTCGATTACAGATCAGCATCACTGTCGCTTGACTATGTTTGACAAGATCACCCGATTTCTCAGAAGGATAACCCGCTTTCTCTATAGGCAACAATTCTTCCTGAATCGAATTCGGAAACGTACTTGAATGACGCTTGTATTCTCATTCGAGCAATACTAAACTGCTCATGCTAAGCAACCCCCGGAAACGCAAATCCAGTACTTCAAAACGACACTCTGCTCTCCCTTTATTTAGAAGGTATTGGTGATGCTACAGACACCCATTATGTACGCCTGCGCTGAAATGCTAATAATTTGCATATCCCATCGCGGTATGCTGAGGGTGAAAATTTCACACGAATTGGATGCTTCCTTCATGATGTTATAGTTTAGATGACCTGCAGTTATAAATTTTTTTTTACATGAAAGAGCTGTATATTTTGCTGCACCACAATGATTATAAGATATAGATTTATATTATGAATTTTCTCAAATGGAATTTTTTTTTATTATTACAATACATTTGGTATAATTTTTGCTCTCTTGGTCCTCTTAATTTGAAAAAGACCAAAAATCCATACTATCATTCCAAACCAAGTTATAATAATTAGAGTTAAGTCAACATTTCAGCTGTATTTCTAATTATAAAATTAAAATATACTTTCGTATTATATGACCTCTATAAATTGGGACTTGAAGTTCTCAACTAACTCGTTTGTATTACTTTAACACATACGAGTTAATTGTTAAGAGTGGCGGCAAAATATAACAAATGTTATCTGTGAAAACAGAAATTAATTGAAAATTTTAGGAGCTTAAAAAATATTATTTTGGCCAAATTACATATAATCATGCAATATTAATTAGCCCATTCTTTCTTCCGTTCTCCATCTGTGTTTTTTCTTTTTCCTTTTTGTTATTATTAGCAGTTATTCTATTTTTCTGTTATTTTCTGCAGTTTTCCATTTTATTTCGGCTTTTAACAATTGTTCTATTATTTTTAACAATAACCGGCTAACATTCCAACTATAAGTAAAAATGTTAACAAGTGGTGTTACTTTAATAAATTTATTCAAAGATAAACACACTATTCTTTACTTTCAAATAATGATAAACCCGAAGACAAATATCTAAATGGATACAATAAAAAATAGACATGAAAATTTATATAATATTTAATTAATTCTCACAACTAGTGTTATCACTATTCAAAATAATTTTTTTTCTAAATTTGTTAAAATTTTGTATCCAGGTTTAAGCACGTTCGTCAAATACACAAAAATAGCTCACTAAAACAACTAAGTTTTAAAATTCAGAACGATCCAGTAGACTTCATACATTTCACCAGAGATTTAGTCTGGAGGTGAAACGCTGAGAAATATAAGTACTTTACATTAATATTTCATAATGCACTTAGAAGATTGAAGTTGTTTCGTAAGAAAAAGAGGATGAGAGAGAGAGAGAAAGCAAGAGAGATGTTCATGCGTGCCATGAGCCTCGAATCTTTTACATCAGGTATTTTCCAAGCTTTCATGGACACTTCCACGTATTCTCATCATATCCGAATGATCTCTCTGAGCCTTTTAATAGGGCAGAAGAGGAACATGAAATATTTGAGCTTGCAAATATTGAAGACTGCATGGAAAAACGGAAGGAAATCATAAGAATGGATTATCTGTAAGCATTAAAATGTATTTGCTCTGAAAATTGAGGCGTATAGTTGCTGCGTGGTTATCGTTCACAAAATTGACATTCTTTGTACATTCTTATTCACTGAAACGCATAGAAAGGAAATTACGAAATATCGGGTGACTAGCATTCTCTTTGGTTGAAGGCGTTTATACGCGTTTTTATTAGTTTCATTTTGTTGACAGTATAAAATAAAGTATATATTACTTTTTAAAAGGGAAAATATAACAAAAATTGGAAATGGAACTTAATAATTGGTAATTTAGCAAAATTCTTCAAATTTTTAGGAATAAAAAATAAAGGGCGAAAGGAATCATTTGTAATAAAGTAAAGGCTATGTAGTTTTAAAGAAATTATTTTTGAAAACTTACTTTTTTAAAACATAAAGATTTTGTTTTTTAGGAAATTTAAATTATTTTCTGAAAACATTTTTCTTCTACAGCAATAAGAATAGATGAATAAAGTTAAAAAAAACTTGAAAAATAAATAAATTTTTTTTTAATGTGATAATAAATATTAGTTTCAGTATGTAATTTTCTTAATGCAGCGCTCCCTCTCTTTTTGTTTTTCCTTATAGCTCATTACAGGTGATTATATAAAATAAATTCCAAAGGAAAATTTAAGTAAAAAGCTGTCTACTACTACCTATGAATGGGCCGTAAGCTGCAGTACTTATTAACAAGTGTAAGCTTATCCTGTGCGATATCAAGATGACGTCAGTTAAACATTACTGCATCTATCATGCCTACGTCATAGTTAAAGAATTTATCGTCGATGACATTAGAAATACTGAATTATTTTCAGCCTTAATACAAGCATCTGAAGAATAAGAATTCCATTTATTTATGTAAAATAAGTAATTGGAAAATGTACTTAATTTAAATAAAATTTTAACTAAAAATGTATAGATTTAAATTGTCCTAAGAGTATAAAGCAAATTCACTGAAGCATTATACATCTTTTATACGTATAAATATTTATTTAAATAAATAAAAAAATTACCAGTTTTTAAAATATAATTTTTTATTGTAATTTTGGTTTCATGTGTCATACTTCGTATCCTTTGAAATTCTAAAAATATTACTATACAGATTAACGTCTTGATTAAAAATCAAGACAATATTCTTCAGTTTAAGAAAGTGGAAGATGAAATTATACTGTATTGCAAAAAATTAAATTAGTTTTTTGATCCATGTCTCTTACATGGTTGCAAACTAGTTACAAATGCAATTTTCTGGATATGCTCATTCAGTTTTCTTGCTTTTTATCACGATTTCTCGCTTCATAAATTGTAAGGATGAATGTTTTCTTTTTATCTTCGGATTTTTTCCTTTGGTCTACTACAACAGTTCACAATAAAAATAACTAAAAAAAATCTAGGAAAACGTCTTTTGAAAAGAAAAATGAAAAAGAAACCTATCAAATTTTCTTTCTCAGTTCTACTTTTTTTTTTCTGGAACGGCAGATATGATACTTTCGTGGGCAAGTTTCTCTCCCCCTCTTTATTTTTACGAGGTATTGATTTTTCTACCCTCTCGTTTATTTTCTAATAAAGAACATTCAATGGAGATGTTTTTCATTATACCCAAAAAAGAGTTAAAATATTCTATTAAAATATCCTTAATAGCATATACATTTCTATTTCGTAACTATAACAGTGAATTTGTAATAGTTCACAATAATTTTGAATTTTCAATTAGGGAATTTTGAATAATAGTTGTTATTGTTTGAAAACAGTAATGAGCCATACTATTCTTATATTTCTTTTAAATGTCAGTTTTAAACTATTTTTTTTGGTTACTTCACTATCGAAATATTTTTATTATAAAAATTTGTATTTTCTGGTAATATTTAGAAATGAATGGTTTTTAATATTTGAGCTTTATCCTGAAGTGTTATTATTTCCATCAGTCCCTGAAAATCCGAGGTTAAACATTTTTGTTCTTGGGAAAAAATACACTGGGAAATTTAGCTAAAATATTATGATGTAGAAGTTCATGCTCTATAAGACTAACATAGGAAACAAATTTGGATATGTAGGATTATTTTATGATGATTAATTTCTCGTATTTGAATTATAGGAAAAAAACGTTGCTAATTATCCAGATTAAAAAGAATATCAGATTTTAGATGTTCAATTTTGAGATTTAGTGAACATACATAATGCAAAGCAAAAACCTACCAAATAAGCATAAAAAGGATCTCAGTAAAACCTGAGACAAAGAACATAAAATTCAATTTTTGAGAGGAATGACAATTTTTATTCGTATTCCTTTGAGATAATTAGATTGTCCTGATTCTTCGGATTATTCAGAATTCCAGATTTTTTGAATACTTATATTCAACGATTAAAGTTGAACATAAAATGCTTTTAAAACTCTATTTGACGTTATTAGTTTAATGTTAGGGTGCTAAGCCTTGTAACCTTCCTGGGTCACATTAGTAGATGAGTTGGCTTGGGTCACATTAGAACAGTGATTCTAACTTTTTCTCCTTTCAAACACTTTTTAAAATCTAAAAGAAATAGGCGAACCCTTTGTGTAGTCTTAATAAACAATTAGAAAACAATAAATTTGGTAATACATTTATTTTCCATGCTGCACAATATTTCAAAGCAACAAACGAAAACATAATCATAAAACATCTGAGTACAAACATAAAAATATTCTAGCTACAAGAAAATGCTTACAAAATTAATTGAAAAAAAACAACTGGTTCTCAGTTAAGCATATATTAAATTTGAAAAAAAAATGAATGGGTTATTTGTGGTTGTCTGACGGAATAAAGAAATTTAATGTTTGACATCTTCAATCTTAGATTAGGTTCAACATTTAATGAGTTTCCATATTTATCTCTTAGGTGAATATGTGTCAAAAATCCTTTTTCACATAGATATGCAAAAGAGTTATAAAAATTTAATGGCTTTTTTGATAACACAGTATATTCATTTGTAACATAGAGCCAGAAGTCAATCAAAAAGTGATTTTTAAAAATAACTTATAGAGAATTGTCACAGGATAACTAAAGAGTCTTTCTTTTTCCTGATAGAGAGGTCTCCTTGGTTAGAGGTTTTTCTTTTTTCAATCACATCCCCTTGAAGAATTGATACGTGTTCAATTGTTTGATAAGGATATATTGCGTCTATTAGGAAAATAGTAATGGAAAGTTAATTGAAGATTTTTCAGACGTGCACATATATATTCCTTTTAATGTTTTTCATCAAGTTCGAATGAATTTTCTTATAAAATGCTGTTGAGAGAACAGCTAATTGTCTAAAATTCTAAAAATTATAATTGATTATTTAAAGATAACGGAGACTCATGTTCAAAAAAAAAATTTTTTTCCTCTTCAAATAATGGTACTGAGAAAAATTGAAAAAAAGTGTTATTAAATCTGGCTCAGTCGAAATGACAGATGCCAGTCAATGATTATTAAGTATTAATAAAATTTCCAAGGTATTTAGCAAGCAAAAATTTAAAACTTGAGTCTTACAAAAATATTTAAAAGAATTTGGACTCAAGATCAGGGTAGAATTTCGAATATTTTCTGAAATGGCCTTAAACATACTTCGATTATTTTGTATTAAGTATTTAAGCAAAGCTGCATTTTTCGCATAAGCAATTTGGAAAAAAAATCAAATCTGTAAAACTATAAAGTGGTTTCACGATTCCAGTGTCAAATTTTGATCCGATATTTTATTCTTTTACATAAATATAAATATATTAAACCAGCTCACCAGTATGAATGTTTGATTTAGTCTTGGTAGCACGTCTCCATGAATCAAATACTGATCTGATATATAATTATTTATGTAAAAGTAAAAATGGCAAACCAATTCAACAGTTTGAATATTTGATTTAGTTTTAAGTTATTGACAAATTATATCCATATAAATACTAAACAATGGTTTTCAAAAATTTATTCATTAATTATTAGGAAATATTTTAGTTCGTACTCGGGGTTTATCTAACTTTATACTTGGGGTGGAAAAGGGATCGCGAATGAGGAAAGTAAAGAAATCCTGATCGACTCGTAAGATAACCAAAAAATGTCAGTCGTTTTCATAAGTAAGTAACAACTTTTATTTGCCTAAGTGCCATAGATACGAGCAACCTCGAGTCTTTTCTATGATATCAGCTAGACTGTTTACTATTCAGCATTAAAAACCGTATTTGCGGGTCCTTTGCTCACACAGATAAAACATCTGCTTCGCAGTAGAAAAATTTTATATGTCCAGAGCTACTGTTATTACATATAAAAAAATAACTACACGCATGAGTGGGAGTTTTCTGTAAATGCATACTACCATGCCCATAGCGCATACAAATAGAGAAAGGAAAACAATTATTTGAGAATGATTTTATAAGTTCTTAAGCGCATTTATAAATGCGTAAAATGCGCTTATAAATTAATAGTATGTCAAAATTGTATTTGTTATTGCAATATTATTCATGGTATATTTTGTTTTAATCTCATAAAATTAGCAGGCTTATGTTTGTTTGTTGTTGTTGTTGTTGTGTCGCATGTTAGACTACGTGACAAACTTAGTTGAATGTTTGATGATTATCCGTAATTGTTTTCAAAATTTGTAATATAACAAAATAAAATATTCAATCTACTTGAAGCTCAACAGCAAAAACAACCACAAAAAAACTTTACAAATGCTGCACAAACTAGCAAATCTTTTGAAGGTATTATGTTCCTTGAATAAGATAAATTTACTAAACTGATTTATCTAAAAATAGAAAATAAGATGGCAGAATTGGCAGGTCTAACCTTTCAAAGAGTTAACTGACAAATAAAACAAAGTAGGGTACAAACTATTTTTATTGCTAATAACTCAATAAAGGTTAAATTTTCAAAAGGTTATTCTCCTGATTCTAATACTATCATTGATGGATTGTTCTTTGGTTGAATGAATTTTTGTCACACAAAAGTTGTTCTATAGGATATTTATGATGAAATCCATTTCCGAGGAAAAACTCTCTAAAAGTGTATCAAGGACGGGGTGTGGAATCAACCTAAATTACTTTTTTATGTGATACTGACTTATATTTATGTTACTTAAAAAAGAGCTGAAATCAGTGGACAATGTTTTATTAATATGATGCTGACCAGCTTTTAAAAAAATAGTAAGATCACTCTGTTGAAGATTTGAATATTAATGTTAATAAATATTTGTAAAATTTAGTGCTAAGGTAAAACCAATGCATGGCATTTTACATATATGAAACTACATTATATTAAAAGAAATTTGATTTTATTAGACCTTACCATTGTATAAGATATCAGTCTCGAAAAATCTTGAAAAAAGAGCAATTTTTTTTAAATGTCAAAATTTTGAACGCATTTTATTTCATCGTGATTTTTTTTTTTTTTTTGGTTCTTAGCATCTCATATCAAAACATAATTGTTGAATGATCAATGAGATCCTTAAGCCACAGAACAAGTGAATTGGTGCAAATGACTAATTAATATATTTATTATAAGTTTGTTATACATGTATTAAAATAAATAAAAACAAATTATTAATTGGAGTTTAAGTAAAAGCCTGTGGTTATAATCAGTCTTTCATTTCGTTTTAAAATAACACTTTTTATGTTTTTAAGCCTTTGTTTTCGTATATATATATATACATACATAATTTATACACTAGAGTGCAAAATATAAACAACAAATGCATTTTTCAAAAGACAATAATTAGATTGTTAAAATGGGCTTTGGAGACCAGTACAGTGAAAAGCCAGCTCAGTAGAAAGATGATGCATATACAAATATGAGCACTATGGCGTCTATGACTATACAAATATGAGCACTATCACGGCACATAAATGCGTGGAATGTACGCTCTCAGTGCCAAGACAATTTAAAAAGAAGGAGAAAGGAAGCATTTCCGAACATTCCCTGCATTTGAAAGTAAAACCGTACGTTCAATAATGGCTACAAGAAACCATCAGGATGCCTTTACACGTAGTAGAATGATCGGCAAGCTTAAAGAGGGGGATGGTTTAACGAGTGTTACACAAGTGTTTGGAATTGACAAAAGTGTAATTTCATGTGCTTAGAAAGTCTTTTAAATGATATGTATAGTTGTAAAAAAAGTAAGCGGTGGTCGGCTAAGGAAAGCAACAGCAAATGATAACCGTTATATTGTTCTAAAAACAAAAAAAGATCGGAACCAGACATCGAGCAATATTGCTCAGCGGCTGCGTACGCCAACCGGACAACAGGTATCACTGTTTATTGAGGACAGACTTCTCCATAAAGGTGGCCTATTCGCCTGATATCCAGAAAGCAGCATACCATGAACAACAGCCCATCGATGGAACCGTTTACAATGTTGTCAAGAGCACAAAGACTGGACTTCTTATTAATGGAGTTTCTTACTAATGAGAGTCGTTTCAGTCTGAGTAACGATTCTCAGCACTAGTTGATATGAAGGAAGGTAAGAACAAAGTTTCATCACACTAACATCAGGGAAAGAGACCGTTAAGGTGTTCCTGAAGTGTTTGTGATGGAAGGCATTATGTTAAAAAGACGAAAGGAGCATCATGTAATCTATAGCAGCTCACTTACCGGAGATCGATTTGTGCGATGAAATTATCCTCCCACACGTGTGATTGTTCTTTAGTGCCATTGGTCCAGATTTTATTTTTGTGGACGACTCATAGGACCTCTGCTGTCGAGGAGTTTCTAGAAATTGAGGATATAGTAACAACCCAAAAATGTGAAGAAAAACAAAAATTGGAAAATTATTTATTAAAAGTTGTAACAGGCTTTAGATTATCTGGCTGGGTTATTATAGAGTTACTGACCAAACTATTCCCATCAATAAAATATATTATTAAAATAATGGTTAAAAAACCAAAAATGCAATAAAAAAGAAATTACTATATTATTACTAAAAATACAATCAAGAAATTACTAAAATACAATTAAAAGAAATTACTAGAGAAGCAACCCATTGCTTTGATTGATGCTTAGTTTGTGGTATATAATTATGAATCTTGGTCTCATCGATGACGACAATTCGGTGCAGAATGATGACAAATCGACGCGGCTCCAGTCAAATTTTGATTTCTTAGTAAATGGCTGCCAAATCAAAACTAACTTATAAATAAGTGCCAAATTTGTTGAAGCGCCGTTTGATAGTTCACAGCTTTACAATGGTAATATCAATTCGCTTAAGCAACGCCATCAATGTCAAAAGCCGCCATTTTTTGAACTAGCCTCGTATTCATTTATAATACGCACTGTCTACTTATTATATAACAGCAATTACATAATAATAATTATTTTTTGTTTCAGAGGCCCAGTATCACTTTCACTTACTGAAAACAAAATTTACTTATTTCATTTTCTGAAACTCTTTCGCAGATTAATTCATGTTGTATTTATTTCTTATACATACATTAAAATAAATAAAATATTTGTATTGATAGGATTTTTGTACCAGCAGCGTAATTACATTCGGTTTCCCTTCGCTCTTAAATAATTATATTTTTTGTTATATTAGTTCCGGAATTAATTCTTTACATATTGATTCATGGGTAAATTAAGTTTACGATAAAATCCCAGCAATATGAAACCCTCCAAGTATAATTCCCTACCCTAATTAAGCTTAATTTCTATTTTCCCATAACTCCTGAAAATGCTGTCTACGAAAATTTTTGTTTGCATATTTAATTCAGTATATTTCACTCGTGACACAGCTTATTTCATTTACTTGTCTTAAACTCTTATTCATGGATGTATTTACCAGGTTTTACGAGAGAAGTCCCAAGAAATAAATTTCCCTTTCATCTGGATTATTTTACCTCCTCTTAAATTTAAGATGCTTTCCGGTTGTGGAAAGGGATGCGAATTGTCGCGTTTACGTTATTTTATTAACGTCGCACTTCAAAGAAAAACGAGGGCTATTGACGACGGACCTCGTAATTTTGAGCCTCGGTCAAGTGACGAGTACGACACCTGGGCTAATATCTCTCCCTTCCAAAGTCTTTCATAATTAAACATAATAATACATTTTAAAAAAATGTGTCACACATACAACTTTAGCTTTTATGTAATATTTATACTCTCTTTCTTATCGTTCATATAATCTCTTACTTATTCTCTCTTATTTATAGTGTTATTCAAAAAAATTATGCACTGAAATTATTTTTTTTCGTTTATATTATTGTTTAGGGAACTTCAAGTACGTCGTTAATAAATTGGGTTAATATATAATGCTGAATTATTTTGTTCATATAGATTAACGTAATCATTCAGTGAATATTTAAAAAAAATAAATTCAGTTCGTTTTTATGAGAAAAAAATATTTTATATCATTCGAAAGCTTTCTTAGAAAAAACGTACCTAGTTTTAAATCAATGTGTAAGCACACATACAAAAATCTGCTATATAAATATCACGATTAGTATGGGTATATGATTTTTTAAGTGAGCCTTTTCAATTAGGTAATTTCAATTTTATTCAGGAATTTGCATGAACTCTGTTTTTATGTCTTCAGTATCTGCAAAATAAACGCTTTTTAATAACAAAAACAAACAAAACAAGCTTTGGATATACTTTTGCATCTGTCACTAATGATATGCTTTTAAAGCTGGTATATTTTAAATTTGTCAAGTAAATAAATAAAATGTTCTTGCAAAATAAGGAAATTTTGAAACATTTTACAGCAAGTTAGAATTCATACAGTAAAAGAGTGAAACCATCAAAGAGCCTCAATAAGAAATTATTTCTAATATCCAATAAAAAAAAAGAGATTAGGTTCTAAGAATTAATTATACTTATAAGATGATTATGGGGAATTTTCAATGTAAAAATTAGGATTTATACCTTTTTCAATGTAAATTAAGTTTATATATTTTTTTTAAATTTAAAAATAAAAGGTCAAAGTAAAGACTTTTTTTTTGAAAAATCACAACGTGCCGTTTTTTTTTTTTTTCTTTTATTTTTTTTATTTTTACAAATGAAATAAAAGCTTGTAATATAAAAAAAAAAATAAGAGATTGGAATAAGTGAAAACTTAAATAACATTATTTTTAATTTTGCTTACCAATCAAGAGTACAACAATGGGAAGACAAAAGATAATAATTGTATTAATACGACGTCAAACGCGCTACTTTTTAGAATATGATACGAGAAATTAGGAAAACTGAAAAAAACAATGTATAAAAAAATAAGGCATGATTTTATATAAAGTAAGTATTTCTATTTAGTTTAATACATCCTAAAATAATAAATGATTCTATTGCACGGATCTTGTATCAATTTCTTAATTAAGTAATTAGTTCAATATGTGAAACATATTCTAAACGACTCGACCTCAAATAACTTGTCAGATTCATACATAAGATTAGTAAGGTTTGGAGGTCTAACGCTGCTCATAAATCAATGCATAACTTAAGTTGAAATATTAAATATCACACGAGTGAATTAAAGAGTCTAATAATCAAATGAATATCTTCCAAGATTTATATAGCTAATTGTTTCTAAAATGCGATTAATTGTTTATTTAAGAAGGAATAGGATATATATTTTTTTTAAATTTAAATTATCCTAATTGTCTTTTTAATGGTTTCCTGTCTTTTCAAATATGTCTGTGTTTAGAGAAGAATTCATTGCTGTGTAATTTAGACTGAAAAGTAAAAGCTTGAGGATATTCAACGCATCTTTATTCTCACTGTAAGTAAAATAATTAATTATAAGAGACAAGTAGCAGCACATGTTGTAAAAGGAAAAATAAATATAGATTTAAAAATTATTTTAACTGCTATCTTTATATTTTTATTTAGTTATTAATATAATTTGAATTTGTTTTAAATAATTTTTTATAATTATTTTTTTAATCTTAGTATTTTATTAATTTAATTAACTATTTTATTCATTTTAGTATTTTGTTACTCGGCAAATGTAGACTCTTTTTATTTAATACTCTTTCTTTTTTACTTGAATTATCTTCAAACAATTTTAAAAATATATTTCCTATAGTTTAATTATTTTATTTCGGATCGGAAGTTATCCAGGGAAATATCTAAGCGTTATTCAAGATATAAGTATCTTTTTCCGCGTCAACTGACATTATTCATGGCTGGAAACTTTGCTTAAATCATTAACTGTCTTAAATGAAGTGCTTTGTCAAGCGATTTTTACAGAAACGGAAAGTCATCAATTGTAGAGGAGAGCTGTTCGCAAACCGCAATTATCTCCTTCAATTACTCTGCATTTACTTCCAAAAGAAGTCAAAAAATTTCCAAGACAGAATACTTGACAACTTAATGAGGACCGTTTACAGATGATGCTATAATTGTTGATTCTGAAACAGTTCGAATTTGCTTTTGTTCTATGGCTGCAAGGACATACACTTTATAAAACATCTTTGTAAATATCTTTTTTTAAGAAAATAATTTAGTGCTCCTTATAGTTTGCAATTCTTATTTCATGCATGATAAGTTAATTATTTTTTTTTTGAATATTATTGCAACTGAGACGATAGAAAAGCAACGTTAATATAATGTGTAACATAGCGTGAGTATTAGAACAACACAATGCGTGATTTGTGAAAAACGACGAGGGTAATATCTGACTGATATACCATTCTTCAAACCTTTGAACAACTCCACTTTTGAACTTTGAGGACCTATTTAATTTAACATTCATCGGGCCCCATTATTTCGCACAGCGGTCTTCGAAGCAATCCAGTGAGTGAGATACGAGTTGTAATGGTTTCGAGCTGCGGCTGGCTCTATTTACGCCGAGACGCGGGTTTGAGCCCTGATTCCACTAAAGATCCGCCGTATTAAATCTGTCGAGGCTCTAAGTCCTCCGTCACGTGTAGGAAAAGTTTAGAAAGGGAAGTGTCTACTCAAGAGTTATCCTTTACACTTGATCAAGGTTTGAAATTATGTGGTATGTTTCCAGTAAGCTTCGTATTGCTTCAAAGAGCGAAGTTAAAGTTAATCAACAATTTATCGATCAAAATCAAAGGAATGGAATCAAAACAAGAGATTCAATGGCCTTCCTACGCCAGTGATCCACCAATAATGACGGGACTATACTTTTAATTAATTATAGAGCAAGATTAATGTTACTTGTATAATTCTGAGTTTAGAAAATAATTCTAATTCTGAGTGAATCTCGTAATTCTGAGTCTAGTAAAGGTGAAGAGGACAATGATCACGCCTTCCTTAAAGAAGATTCACCAGAAGCAACCAATTTTTTGTTTATTGCTTGGTTTCAGGTGTATAATGATGACTCCAGATTTCATCGATGGTAACATCTTGACGCAAAATGACAACTCGACATAACAGAAATCAAATTTTCATATAGCAACAAATAATTTACTGATCAAAGCTGATTCATGAAGCAATATAAAATATATTTGACGCCATTTAACAATGACAGGTTCCAATAGCAACATTAATATAGAAGTGCCACCTGTCATCAAAAATAGGTATTTTTTGAAAATATATATATGCATATATATGTACACCCAACTCTCTTTTTTTATACTGTAAATACATTTCTTAGAAATCCGTGCAAAAAAATTTAAGCGACATATGGTAAATATGGGGATATGTTCCACAACTTTAAAAAATCGTGTAAGATGAAAAACTCTAAATGCTTTCCCAAAAAAACGAGCAAAAAATAATAACAAATTCATATTACATATTTAAAAAACAAAAAGAATTCATCTTTGTTACAAAAAAAAATTAAAATTAGTGTACTGTGAAATTCAGTCTATAGATGCATACAACATATAAAAATTAAAATTGAAATTAGGAATAGAACTATTAACTAACACCTATTCATCGCAATATCATAACAAGCGTGTACGTTTATTATGAACTAGATCAAATATGCAATCATCAGTAGATAAATCAGTTCAACAGTGGCCGTTAATAACAAATTTCATTTGTTATTAACGGCCACTGTTTTTTTTTTGTTGTTACAAGATCTGTTTTTAGCAGCTGTTTTTTTTTTTTTTTTTGGGGGGGGGGTCTCATGTTGCTTCAATATTCTGTTAACAAAACTTAAGATTACATTGAAATTTTAGTACACGCTCTATGGCAGGACCAGGAGAGAGAAAATGTTGTTCCGTACTTGTAGCAACTGTCAAGCCCTCGCGAATAAAATCGGCTGTTAATGGCTGAATTTTCACCTTCGACGTCGTCATTATCGACTTCTTTATTATTATAAACTGTCATAAATTCAACCAAATCGTCCTCATTCAAATGGCTTTCCAACATCAATTCTTCAATGTCCGCCTTTTACATGTTGTTAAAACCTTCGCCACCAGTTACATTTGATGCAGTTATAATTGTAGAACACACAACTGATTTTTGTACTACAAAACTTCTACTTTTGACGCATGCTGGCAAATTTTTTTTCCCGACAAGTATTTAAGGCTGAAGAACGAAATGTTGTGTTCAAGTTGAAGTACAACGAAATGAAGGGGAAAAATGATTATAAAATTTGGATATTCCCCGTAACTCAAAAATACAAAGTAAACAAGCCATAACGTAGACCAAGTCACTCACACATGTGTGGGCATAAACCAACCGTCTTCTGATTACACTGTAAAAATTAGAATTAAAAAAAATTGGGGGAGGGGGGAGATTCATGTTATAACAAAAAATCTTGTGAAAAAGTATAAAAGTATATTCGTGTACCGAGTTATTTGAAAATCGTGTAAAAAAAGACTGTGTAAAAAAGAGTTGGGTGTATATATATATATGTATGTATGTGTGTGTTCAAAAAGTTAAATAGTTTAAAAGATGAATCTGTTGTAAAAAAATCATTTTTCTCAAGAAAATCTGGAAAAGAAAATTTATCATATTCTTTTATGAAGTACTTTGATTGAACATTAAATATATTTTTGTCAATGTTTCAGTGAGTAAATCTATAATAAAACGAAGGAAAATTTACGTTTTAATTTTTTCATAGAGTTTAGTTTTTCAATATTTTCTAATGACCAAAATGATATATGAGCTTCTTTATTTCTTCTTTTTATATATATATTTTTTAAAATACTTTAATCCACACCACCAATATCCACATCTAGTGCGAGGTGTGCATACTAAATAACGAAACTGACGCTGTGCTACAGAAGAAGTATGCATGCGGGAAACGACAACGACCGACACTGTTTAGTGTTAAGCCCTCTCTTTCGAATGCAGAGTCTCTCGCTTCTGTAAACAAATCTGTATAGTCGTAACCTTCGTTCGCATTAGTGTAATTTTTTTTTCGCCGGAAAAATTATAAGTGTAACAATAGAGCAACAAATTGTTGAGAAATCTCACATGAAACTTGGGAAATGCGCTACAAAAACTTATAATTTAGTGAAAACCATGCATGGCAACGAACTTGTATAGCGTTAATGTGTTTCTGAGTGGTTTAAGCGTTTGAGTTTTCATAGAATTGCTGAGACTGTAGGAATTAACAAGGAATCCGTACGGAAAATTTTACATAACAATTTTCACATGCAAAAATTGAGTGTCAAAAATTCTCACATTTGTTCAACAAGAAGCTCCCAAAAGTGTCTGTACTGACACTTTGAAGACCATCGAAAATGATCCAAACTTGTTGGAAAGGATAATAATGTGCGACGAATCGTGGGTTTTATTTATGATCCAGAAACGAAGTGCCAATCCTTGCATTGGAACAGCCTATCTTCACCGAGAGCCCGAAACGCTCGAGTGAGCAATTCAAAATATAAAGCAATGATGACTGCCTTTTTCGATATTCATGGTATTATGAACCTTCACTAGTTTCTTAAAGAGCAATCAATAATCAACATTACTACTTTCACATTCTTGCTGAACTCTGTAGAAGAAAAGGGGAAAATAACCCTAATTGTAGAAGGACCAGTCATTCCGCATTGTCTGTCAAGAGTTTTCTAGCCAAATACAGAATTCCAGGATTATTCGATGGATTTTCCGCCATGCAACTTCTATCTGTTTCCTAAGGGAAAATCTACATTAAAAGGAAGAAGATTTGAGTTCGCTGAAGCTGAGAAAGAGAAAGCGGCACACTTTTCGTAGGAGCTGACAGAAGACTTTCAGCACTGTTTGAAATAAAGAAAGGTTTGCAAGGAGTGTTGTAGGGATACAGGAGGGGTGTGTATTGAAGGTGATAGTTAGTAAATATGAATAGTAAATATATATAACATGTCAAAATAAAGTATTTTATAGAGTCAGTCTCGTTATTTACTCTCCAAATTTTGTTTGTCGAATACATTTTACTGAATATAAGTATATATATATATATATATATATATATATGATAAATCAATGTGATAAATCAATACTATAGCATTGAATAAAAAGGTAAAAATAAATCTATAAAAATATACAGATAAAACTTTGTAAACAAAGTAAAATGAATACAAATACGTAAATTTAAGTATAAAAACATTATATACCACATCAATTACCAAAAGAAATTATGTTAAACAAAAAATTATATTGACAACTACCATAATTGTATATATATATATATATAACACATCGATCAATAACTCCCGA
>BMAW01110386.1:96492-140437 GCA_019974015.1 Nephila pilipes | reverse complement strand
AAATCTAAAGGGAATAATTTTTATAAAAATTATTCCCTTTAGATTTGGTTTAATTGTCTTTTAAGAAGTTTCATTAAAATTTTTTTGAACAATTTACATTCGCAATACTTTTCTATATTCACATTTTAATGAGATAAGCATTTCTTAAAATTTCGTAAATTTTAACGAGATAAGAATTTCTAAAAAATAGAAAGCTAGTAATTTTAATTATTTTCTCGGACTGCACAAACCATACTTATATGTATTACTTTAAATTATGCATGTCTCTTCTGCTTAGAAATATATTTATACAAAGGCGAAGTTTTTCTTTTCAAATTTTTTCCTCATATTTGCTTTTTGAACACTTGAAAATCGACACAAGCTGCATTTACTGAATAACATATTATGTTCGTACTTCAGTTTGTTTCATTTGAATGAGTTATCTTGGTACATAAAATCGTTCATTAAAAACGATGAAGCTTTTATCTGATAAGCTATTCAAGTGGAGAAGGATATCTGTGTTAAAAGGATTTATATATTATTATTTTTTTTTTTTTAAAAAAAGAGAATAATGAATGACTTTATGTAAATTGCAGTACGAAATTCCGCACTTAAGAATTTAACACATTGTACAAGACTAAAAATATTTCAGCTACTTTTTGTGAGAAATTTTGTAAAAAATACTACTCTTTCATTTCTATTCGAAATTCAAATTTTGAAATAATTACATTAACATAAAATGTATGATATAACCAAACAACCGGTTTTAAGCTTTAGGTACAGAAATTTGCATCGAAAGCAATAACCTTTTTTTTTACTTCTTTTCACTTCATATAATATATATATAAACATATATTATAATGAGAATTTCAATACTTTTTTTTTATATTCTCTGATTTTATAATGATCTTTTCTCGTTCATATTGATTCCTTTATTTCTTAGAGTCTGAGATATTTTAGCATGGAAAATACTCCAACTGTCTCGAATATCATTTTAAAATTTTGGGCTATTTTAATGGTTGTGGAGACAAAATGAGCATATTTTCACCTTCTATTCATTAATTGAATATTATTGTGTTCAACAGAATTTTGTTACGATCGAGAAAATATGTTTTTATATGAGGTGACTTATTTTGATTTTCCTTGTTATTTTTTCAAAATTTATGATATAAATAAGATTCATACTTATAGTAATGGTTTTTAATCTATGTAAAATATTCTAATTGTACTAAATTTATTTTTGGGGGTTGGCCATTTTAGATCCTTGTTAGTTACTGAAAAAGTCAACTTGACTGAGACTAAATTCTAGTTATTAAAAGTGAACTACTTTTAATGTTATTAATTATTAATTTTTTAGATTTTATAATATCAGGAGATTACATTGAAATCCAATTATTAGCATAAAAATTTGAATAATTCCAAAAGAGTAAATATTTTTAATTGTTAAAAATATGCATTTTTTCATTTTATTACTTTATAAGAGAGTTAACGATTCAGAGCACGTTAAATATTGTCAAAACATGTTGCAAATGGTAGCAAGGATTTGGAATGTTTTATTTTAAGTAAGTTTAAATGATAACTCAATTTTATATTTTGTTGGTAGTTCCACTCAAATAAGATTTTTAACATCAGTTTTCTTTGTATTTTATTTTCTTGATTGCGGTAACGATAAAATCCCTGAAGAAATAATTTTACTTCTTAAAAGTAAGAAAATTTGACCTTTTTTGCTTGTTCCTAAGATATGAATCTTTTATTACCTTTTTTTCTTCAAAATTTACTATGAAACTTTTGCATTGAATATAGAGAATCAGAAATTTTGCATTTAGCAGCTGGTTGTTCAAATTTTTAGTTTGGTTTGGTTTGTTTTTAATAACGTCGATCCAGAATCAACACGAGGGCTATTGGCGATGGACCTCGTAATTTTGAACCTCGGTCAAGTAAGATTTTTGTAACTAATAATGTAAAAATATAGTTCAAGGGCTCAACAAGTGTTTACTAGTAGAAAATTATTAGTTTTTTAAAATTTTGTCATGTTATAAAGGAATATTTGTTCAGAAAGTAAATTTTTACTTGCTCATTTGATTAAAAGAAAGTGAGGGAAAGTTGAGGTCTATGACGCAAGAGCCAAATATGGCTATACTATAGCAAACATTTTGTATCTTTGTTCTAGAAAATAGAAAAAATAGGTAAAGTAAAAATTGGTTTGGCAAGGATCGAAAATAAAGAAGGGTCTCTAGGGTATTCTGGGGACACCTCCCCCCGGGTTACCCAAGCCCCGGGGGGCGGGGCCCCCAGAATACCCTAAAGAAAAAGGATAAAGAAAAAGATCCTTAGGGTACCTCGGGGCCATGATTTTCATGTTTAGCTGAAGAAGGTAAGCCCCTGAGATGTAACTTAAACAAAAATAATCTATTAGATGTATTAAAAACTCTTAATTTCTTCTATTTAGTCTGCGTTAAATTTAATACGCCTTACAATTTTCTGTGATAATAAACATTTCTATTTAATTAATAAGATTAGATATATTTGATATTAAAAAAGCAGGAAAACATCTTCTTTTTTTCAAAGGATGTTAGAATAAAAAATGGTTCAAGTTGAAGGCAATGATTCTTTGAAATATCGTCAGTGTAAATGTAATCATAAAAAGTAGCAGAAAAAAAAAGAATTGTCTTTTCTTCGCTGAGTAATCGTCTGTTGTAAAAATGACGTAATGCACAAAAAATTCTAACGGAGTAACTAATGCTGCATTTTTAAAACGTGATAATGGATATGTAAATGAGAAACTTTAAATCTCTATCTAGGAGCATGTATTCAACAGTTCTACAGGTGTCTTAGTCATAAATAGCTCGTATTTTTAGGATTATAGTAATACTAATGAAATTTCATATTGTCATTGACGTATTCAAATAAGATTAAAATGAGGCAGACATTTTAAATAAATGAATCATACTTTGAATGAAAAATACATAAATTTAATATATTTTGTATAATACATCATTTGTATAATATACTGTATATGTAATGAATGCTTCATAATATATTATGTATGTAATGTAATTATGCATGCATTGAATCATAACTAATGTGCAACGGATTATATATCTGAACTATATTTCATTGTAGAAGTAAATTATTTCTGAAATTCTATCTGTATCTTACTATTTATAACCTTCATTACGCTGTATTTGTTTGTTTTTGTTTATTGTGCGTTTATTTTACTACTTATAATTTACATTACGCTTATTGTGTTTATGTGTCTATTTCACTATTCATCACTTTCATTACGCATAGGCTGTCGCACAGAACGAAATAAGACACGTACTTAAAGACAATTTTCGTAATTAGTTTCATTTTGAATGTTTATCTAAGTTCTCGAAAATCACAAGAAATACTTGAAATATATGGTTGAATATATACTTGCATTATTTTGATGAGATGAAACATAAAAACTCAATCAAGAAACTAGCGATGGAAAAAAATTCATGTCTTATGATCTATAAAGAAAACCTTATGAGCCATCTGGATTCATGATTGATAGTTTTTTAATGTTGCTCTTAGAAGCAACGAAGGTGCTATTGGTGATGGATCTCGTAATTTTGAGCCGCGGTCAAGTGACGAGGAGGGCATCTGAGCTGGTATCACCTTCTCTAAATTTCCACACATTCCAACGAAAAAGTATGGATATTCGGCAGATTTAAAGTGTATCACTTCCGCTATGCGATGATTCTTTGGTGACATTAGGACTCGAATTCATGACTCGACGGAAGTAATACCGGCCATGAGCTTTCAACAATGACCCCCTGGCTACCGTGGTCATAAATTAAACAAATCAAATAACTTAATTCATATATTCCACAATAACTTGGTGATTGATTCAAGATGAATAATAAATAAGAATAAATGAATCACATGTTCGAGACCCGTACCTTCCTAGGTCCATAACTTGGAATTAGGAAAGTTTCCGGAAATGGATGACCACATTCTCATATGGCGGTCGCGGTCAAAAGGCCATGAAATATTGGTCATAGTCACAAACTCTCGGCCACCGTTGTTTCCGTCAAGTGTGAGCTCGAAAACTGAACTGTTAAAGACCTGCCGTGTGTCGGGACTGATGTACGTTAAATCTGTCTAGGCTCCAAGTCCTCCCTTGGCATAGTGTGGAAGTTTGGAGGGGGGTGTCAGCTGAGGTGTCGTTCTCGTCACTTGACCGAGGTTCAAAATTAGGAGGTTCGTTGCCAATAGCACTCGTGTTGCTTATAGTACTACATTAATGAAACCAAACCAAACCTAAAAGCCAGTAGCTCTCGTGTGTTTCGTTAATCTTTAATAAAAAGATTAATCAATCAATCAAAATTATTTTCAGGGATCTCAAAGCACTCTGGTGAGAAGGGATGAGAATTTGGAGTGTAAAGCTTCTGTCTTTTTTTCTTCATCACAGCACGCGGCTCATGAAGTGAATTTTGAATTCACGTAACTTCTCAACAGGGTTATTAGCTACAGGTCTCAGAATTTTCAAGTAACAAGGATGACATCAGAGTTGGTACCTCACTGCTTCCACATCACACAATGTTGTATTTCTGGGTTGATTTCATTTCATATCAATTTTCCTCCGTTA
Organism: Nephila pilipes; assembly: GCA_019974015.1. Taxonomy (NCBI): domain Eukaryota; kingdom Metazoa; phylum Arthropoda; class Arachnida; order Araneae; family Nephilidae; genus Nephila; species Nephila pilipes. The sequence goes on along the minus strand of BMAW01110386.1, from coordinate 135,843 downwards.
TTCAATACGACTGGTGTTTGGTAGATTTTGATTGTTTATTAACGTCGTCCTGAGAAGTAACACGAAGGCCATTGCGATGAGTCTCGTATTTGTGAACTTCGGTCAAGTGACACCTGACATGGCACCACCCTCTCCAGGCATCCACACTACGCTAAATGGAGGATTTGGGACTTCGACCAGATTTTACGTGCATTAGCCCCGCTACACGGCGAGTCATTAATGGCATCAGTGCTCGAACCCATGACTCGACGAAAACTTTGTCGGCCGCGACTCCTCGATCATGAGCATTAGGCTACCACGGCCCCGATATTTGGTAGAATCCTGACTATATAATCAAATATTTTAGTGTTGAGAAAATGAAGGAAATTTTTCCTTCGCTAGAGACAGGATGCCAGACGTTCCGCACAAAAGTGATTTGTTCCACGTCCGCATAAACAATTAAACGTCCCGTTGGGAAAAATTTAGCACATGTGACTGTAAAATAATGTTATACAAGTGACGAATTGCTTTTCTGCTAAGTATAAATTTCTGATATTAGCGGGTGAGTTGCACGCTGATTGTCACAGGATGCATTAGCTGTTCTGGAATTCCCTTGGAGATTTTTTAACATTAAAGTGCTTAAACACTTGTGAACTGAGCAGCACACTGATAAATGTGCTTCAAAAGAGTACTTCTGGTGATCCGTGCCCTGTCGGTTTTTCGATGAGCACAAAGAGTATTCTCGACTTTGATTGTGAAGCTATCGTTTCAATGAGCTGCTCAGCTTGTACGTGTATACGCATCTTAAACGTCTGCTGAAATAGTCAGGGGCATCTGGTGGTCTATGGTACGTGCATCTCTAGAATATGTTTATATTTCATTATGAAAAGAAAAAAAATTAATAAAACAGAATTTCAAAATGAATCTTTCGGAATTCCAGTTTAAAGAAATCAAGGTATTGTCATTCTTAACGTAACGAAGTTAAGTGATAATTTTTGAACATTTCTTAAGATAAATAGTGTAAATAAAAATTTAACCGGCGGTATCTTAGTGGATATGGCAGCGGACTCCTGGCCGGTGGTTTTCGTCGAGTCGTAGGTTCGAGGCTTGATTCCACTAAAGACCCGGGGGCCGCGGTAGCCTAGTGGTCAAGGTCGTGGATAGCGGCTGGCGGTTTTCGTTCAGTCGCGGGTTCGATCTTTGGCCACCAAAGACCCGTCGTGTAGACGGGGCTGATGCACGTTAAATCTGTTCGGGGCCCAAAGTCTTCCCGTTGGCGTGGTGTGGATGTTAGGAGAGGGGGTGCCAGCTCAGGTGTCGTCCTCGTCACTTGACCGTGGTTCAAAATTACGAGGTCCGTCGCCAATAGCCCTCGTGTTGCTTCTAGTGCGACGTTAATAAAAACTAAACTAAATCCACTAAAGACCCACCGTGTAGCCGGGTCTGAAACACGTTAAATCTGTCGGGGCCCAAAGTCCTCCCTTGGCGGGGTGTGGAAGTTAGGAGAAGGGGTGCAGGGTTAGGTATTGTCCTCATCACTTGACCAAGGTTCAAAATACGAGGTACGTCGCCAATATCCCGTGTTGCTCCTAGTGCGACGTTAACAAAACCAAACTGAGTTATTGAGTGAGTGATGGTGGAGTTTAATGGTGCAAGAGCCGGATATAACTATGCTGCGCTAAACATGGTGAGACTGTGGTCTAGGATTTTGAAAATAGGGGAAAAAATGGTTGACAAGAAAGAGGGTTGAAAATAGGAAATGATCGCTAGGATATCCTGGGGGCACGTCATTCGCGTTTAACAAAGACAGTAAACTGAATGGGAAAGAAAAGGATCACTAGGGTACCTGTAGATCACATGATTCTTTTACCTACATAAAGTTGGTAAGTTCCTGAGAGGATCTATTACTAAGGTAATGTAACATTTGTTACTCTATATCCCACATAAAATCAAACCATCAATCAATACAAAAACTCAATTGTTATATTTTTAAAATGATGCATTCTTAAATAGCGAAAAAAAAATTTAGAATTTTTTAAAAAAGGCAAGTCAAAATTGCCAATCGGGAAAAAGAAATTCTTGAGCAAATCTGCCATATTTTTTTGCCTGCTTGTCTCGTGAGACCTAATTTGAAATGAGGCAAGTCTGTTTAGGGAGCTAACTAATTTTTTCTAAGTTTTATTGAAAAAAATTTCAAATTGTTTGCTGTACCTTTTAAAAGTACTTTCTAATGCAATTAAGAATAAACCAAATCAAACCTTCTCCCGTCGAATATTCAAGAAAAATATTTTTTTTTCTCTCTCTTTTGTTGTTATATTCATATTCACTCTCTCAATAAAGGAATATCTGACATCTAAACGTGGCCGGGAAATCCAAGTGGGCATGGTCGCGAACTTGTGGCAGGTTTTGTTTCCGTCAAATCGTAGGTTCGATTCCCGGTGCCACTGGACCCTCGATGTAGCGGGGTTGATACACCTCAAATCTTTCGAGATTTCAAGTACTCCTGTTGGCGTGATGCGGAAGTTGGGAGAAGGAAGTGCCAGCTCATCGCTTGACAGAGGTTCAAGATTTCGTGGTACGTTGCCAATAGACCTCGTGTTTCTTTTCAGAGTGACGTTATTAAACAATCAATGAATCTAACATCTGTATAGGTTGGTAGAATTTTGAGGAACAGTAACATTATTCTAAACCAATTGTACGCGTTCTCTTAAGAATACGCGAAGGCGTTGAAAGAGATTTAAAAATGGAGAAATGTAAGGAAAAACTTTCATAAACGTAATAGACTTAGAATTTTTATTCTTAAAACCACTCAATATTTCAACGAAAATGTTTGTAGTACAAAAAAGATGAATACTCGCCAAAGAAAAGTGATACACTTTTATTAGAAAGAACTTATCACCAATGCAATAAAGATGATTCACAAATATTCCAATAACCCTTTTTCTCGCAGTGATCGAAAACACATGTTCATCCATTCCAGTAATCGTTCGATAGCCTTGGAATCACCAGACATGATTTATTTCCGAAAACGAAGAGAATATAACTCAGCCATCTCTAACGGGAAAATCAAAATTACTCGTGCGGGCAAATTAGTTATTTGTACTCTTCATTTTCATAAATTACCATAAAACCAAATAAAACATTCAGGCAAAAAACAATATAATGCATCAATTTAATATATCATAAAAACGAAATAAAAATAATCAGTTATTTTTTAACAGACAAATATTCAAAAATATAACGCAAAAAATATTTGTACACTTTATTAGTGTGGTATAATTATAAAAAATTTAGTTAAATAATATAAATTAATACTTTGAACGAAGTCCTTGAGCATTAGTGGTTTCTTCTAGACGTTGGGGCATAGATTCCACTAACTTTTTTGAGACATTTGGGTCTATGTTATTCCATGTTTCAACGAGAGCTCCCATTAACCCTTAAATGCATGATTATTTGTTTTGAATAAAATAAAATAATTTATTATAGGAAATAGTCATAGGTTACGTAAAAAATAAATAAGAAATCCAGGTAATAACATGGTATATTTATTTTGAAAAAACTTGTATGTAGACATTTGGCAACATACAATATTTCCCAAAAATCTAGTTTGTATCTAATATAATTTTCAAATACAACGTCAAACATTGATAGCTTACCTGACAATAGATTAGAAGTAGTTTTTTAACAATTGGATAAACCACTCGACACACAACAGAAACTATCTCTTTAAGTATCACACTAAACTTCATCACTCACCACATTCAAATATAAAAAAAAAACCGATATAATTTTCCCGCCAAAAGTAATGTCAACTTTTTTCTCTCACATATGATTTGTTGTCTATGGTTAGCGACGTGAGTTCGGAAACGGACTCACTGAGGTTTTTGAATAAAATTAAGTGAAAATGTATGTAGACAATTGGCAATAATATGTATTTAAAAGTTAAATTGCTTTTTACAGGTCATAAGTGTTTTTTTTTTAAATTTGTGCATCATATATCCTCCGTTAAATTTCTTTTGGATGGATCAAGATCCGGAGATTGAGGGAGAATTTACCAGTCGCCTTCGAGCATTGGAAAGTAACCATGTCCTGGTGACTACAACAGTATGATTTAGGTTGTTATCCTGCTGAGAGTGACAGACTAATTTCCTATTTAAGCTCTAAGCCTAATTTCTTAGTATTGTTTAATAAGTTATGGTGCAACATTTCAATGTAAGTTTTTTTTTAAAAAAAAGCTGTCAATGTAGTGTCAATAAAACCCGAATTTCATTTTCCATTTGAGGCCATCCCCGCCCCACCCCGGGTCCCCAAACCAAAGCATTTTCTCCACTATACTTGAGAGTTAGTAGTATTATTTGGAACAAAAGAGTTTTTTTTTATTTTTATTTTTATTTTTACTCGAAATTTTTTGATCACTTGGTAGAAAAAATTTGAAACGTTCTCTCATCAGGAAAAAAAAAAAAAAAAATCACAGTTTTCCAAAAACTTATTGGTTTATTTCTGTATCACAAAACAAACTCAAGGCGTTTTCTTACGCTTATATCACTTGTGAGCTGCATTTTCTTGGGGGTTTTCCATTTAAACTTGTATTGTGGAGGACATTTCTTATTGTTTGAGGTTTTTTTTTTTTGATATATTAAAAGATGTTTCAAGGTCTTCTGCAACTTTTTGAGCTTGAGTTAAGCCAATACGAATTTTTAAAGCTGCTTGAACAACACTTTTTACCCGTATTGTTAACTTGCTGGGACGTCCTAGTCTGGGTTCATTTTTGAGACATCTAATTGTTTCATACTTTGTCACTATATATCTAACAGTTGTCAATAGTTATTTAATCTTTCAAATTTCTTGGTATGATTTTCTATTTATATAGAACTCAATGATACGATTTTTCTTGTCAAGATATACCTAAAATTAGGCGCCATTCTCAATTACTTTGAGAACAATGTGGGTAAAACGCCAGGCTTCAAAAATGATATGAATTGAACAATTATTTACTGCTAATATAAAAGTAATCCTTTTGATCATCGACACTATAATAAACGCTGCACGTATCTTGCTGAGAAAATAAACAAATACATCTTTTGCATGAAACTTTTAAGCCTTCTTTTCGGTTAGAAACTTATTATATAACTTCATCAAAATGTTTTGGTGTTTATTCTAAAATGTTCGATAAATATATTGTAATTGCAAATATTTTCGTCAAAATATCTGTTTTTAATGAGTTAAAATTAAAAATATTAGAGCGTACAACTAATAATATTGCTCACTATATTTCATCAAAATCAAGTTTATTTTTTTCACAAGAAATGATGCAGACCTTTAATTTAAATATAAAGGCAATAACGATAACAATATTTAAATGTATTTATTTTAACTGGAAAATAACATTGGGAAACTAGAATCCAACATATTTCTTGGCGTGTATATTTTTCTCCTAAATTTTAATGTGCTAAGTAAGCAGCTCTTTCACAATTGGATAATCTCTCTTTGATAAGTAATAAATTATTGTTTGTATATAAATACGTTTTTTCCATTTCTGAGACATAAATGATTTCTCAATTAAAATTTAATTTTATTGAGTCATTAATTTCCGTCCAATATTCATATTTTGTACAAGTAAGTGTTGAGGCAATCATAGGTAAACTTTTATATTATAAATTTGAAATATTTCTCTTACAAATATATTTCAAACGATACGGCAATGTGATTGATTTTGATGAATTTTCTTTCCATCTAAAATGTCTTGGAAATGAATGAAAGTTGTAATCATATCAGATAAATAACCGAAAAAAAGTTTCGATTAACCGATTTTTCTTCTAGAATAATTGGAATTCTAGGGAAAAGACTAGGGTTCTGTGATTGGTGAGTAAATTAATATATATTACATGAAATTAATTATCAAACTATTATAAGCGTTTAATGACAAGCAATAAATATATATTTACACACTCAAACTTTTTTATTCCTCAGTGTTCAATTTTTTACTTGATAACGCAATTTAAGAAACAAAAAGAGTATTTTTGAGAAATTTCCTAATCCTTTACTTTAAAATGCTATTATGTTATCTTAGAAACTTGACTTTTTACAGATTCTGTTATTTTTTCATTTCAATTGAAAAGTGGGAAAATATAGACCAGATCAGATCCAGATTTAAAATCAAATGGATAAAGTTAAAAACTCAGACAAAAACCAGACACATTTTTACCAATTTGCTTCTTTAATTTGAAAAATCATAGCTGTTTGTAAAAATGAAAAAAATCTAAATGTCTGAAGATTTGTTTCAATATGTTGGATATATATTTTTTTACTCAAGCTCAAGAGTGGGCAATTGTTATGGCGAACGGGCTACTTTGTGGAAATGGAGGCTAGCGGTGAGTCGCAACTTTCAAAATGATTGCTTTCATTAGTTTGCAAATTAGAAATGGTATAACTTATACCATAACAATCAATAAATGTAAATGAAATGAAATAGTAGCAGTTTTATTCAATTTATTTTGTGTGCTAATTTCATATCATAAAGAGCTTCAACCACATTTAATTTTAGTCTGTATGATGAGACATACATACTTTTCCCACTTTTCTACACTTTTTTTTTGAAATCAGGAGTCAGATTACTTGTTGAGATTCTCATCACAGCCTGCAAGTTAATGACAGTCAAAGAGCATGTATATTTACTCTTGTTAATCTTCAAACAAGAAAAAGTGACTGCGGCAGCCTAGTGGTCATGGTCGTGGACTTGTGGCTGGCATTGTTTTCCCCGCGTTGCGGTTTTGAGTCCTGATGCTACTAAGGACCCACTGATGCACGTTAAAACTGTTAAGGTCCCAAGTCCACGTTAGCGTGGTGTGGAAGTTAGGAGAGGGAGTTTCCAGCTCAGGTGTCGTCCTCGTCACTTGACTGAGGCTCAGAATGACCAGTTCGTCACCAATAGTCCTCGTGTTGCTTTTCAATGCGACATTAATAAACAATCCCAACAGACAAGAAAAATTTCAGCACAAAATCCGCATCATACACACACACACATATATATATGTTCTCTCTCTCTGTATATATATATATATATATATATATATGTGTGTGTGTGTGTGTGTAATATGGATCCAAATATAGAGAACATTTCACCAGCCAATTTCTACACATGTGGAAGTTTTTCACAGACAAAAATTTTAAATGTTAACTAATGTCACAGCATTAAGCATTTTTTTCACAATATGATCTGACTACATGAAATAATATGAAGCTGCAGCTTCTCCGATTCTTAGTAAATTTCAATAAGTGATGATATTTGAGCAACGCAGTTCTAGCTAACAAAAAAATACATGTCATTGAATGAAAATGTTGAAACTATCACAACTGATTCAATTGCGAAACAAAAGTTTATGTATTCATCATCATCGTTCTTATATGATTCGAGCTTTCGAAAATTTTTATGATAGAGAAAGAAGAAACCATAAGAAATTATGTCAATTTTGTGAAAATCTCTGGCAATTCAGCCAACCAAAATTAAAACACTAAGCAGTTTTGGAGAGCAAAAAAAAAAAAAAAAAAAAAAAAATAAATAAATAAATAAATAAATAAATAAAAAAAAAGCAACACACAGCAAGAAGGTGTGGTATGGATGAAGAAAGTTTGGCGGCAACTCAGGTGTCGGTCTCGAAATCTGACCGTAGCTCGAAATGACGAAGTGTTATACGAGGGTATTTTGAAACGTTTCTTAGCTTAAAGTAAAGATCGTAGCACTCGTCAATAAAAGCTAGGGAATGTGGTTGAGTATCTTTTGACAGACATTTACCAAAAGTTTCAGCCATTTTGGACATGCAGTTGTTATTTGACAATCGGTTAAGCGAGTCGATGTGTTATGAAAATGTAAAATATCGAGCATCCAGCTGTCATTAAATATTTGCTTTTGAAAAGAAATACACCTGCGCAATTAAAAAATGAGTTGGGTGCTGTGTACGGGGACTCTGCACCATCAATTACCACTGGGAAATTCTGGGCAACTGAATTTAAACGTGGCCGTACGAGCTTGGGAGAAGATGAACGTCCCTGAAAACTGCAACCACGGACAATAACAACGCTAAATTTCATCAAATGGTGCTGGACGACCGTCGAATTAAAGCGACAGAGATTGCAGAGGCTATGAATATTTCCAAAGAATGCGTTTATCACATATTGAATCAAGATTTAGGCATAAGAAAGCTGTCAGCGAGTAGGATACCTCGTTTGCTCCCGTTAGATCAAAAACGTGTGCGAATGAACATTTCCAACGCTCGCGTAGTACAGTTTAGCGCAATAAATCAATCTTTAGACCCCGATTAATTACTGTGGATGAAACTTGAATAAATCATTATACGCCCGAAATAAGATTACCGTCAAAACAGAGGACTGCGAAATGGGAATCGGCTTCAAAAAAGTAAAAACTGTTTTTTCGGCTGGGAAAGTGATGACAACTGTTTTTTCGGATAGTCGTGGAGTTATCTTAATCGATTATCATCAAACAGAAAAAAAACATTACAGGAGCATATTATGCATCATTACTTGACAAGCTGAAGGCAGAAATTGCGGAAAAACAAACACATTTCATAAAGACAATGCACCGTCTTATACCTCAGGCATTGCAATGGCGAAAATCCACAAATTACAGTTTGAACTGTTTCTTACCATCTTCCTTACACACCAGATCTAGCCCCAAGCGACTTCTGTTTGCTCCCTAATATTTACAAATTATGCTCGGAGGACAGACAGAGAATATATATATATATATATGTGTGTGTGTGTGTGTGTGTGTGTGTATGTTTGCATTTATATAGTCTTTGGGTAGAAATAATCGGTCGGAAAACTTTCACTAAAGAAATACAATATCCGTAATTTTTTTACGTGAAACATTTAACACATTTTAATTCTAGAATACAAGGGATATATAATAGTTTTGTTGCTTGATATTCCTCATACCTATTAATCAAACCATAAATTAACTTTCTTAATGTATATTAAGATACATTTATACAACAAATGAGTGTCTCTGTTTGTTAACATGAAAAAAAAAATCACTTAAAGTCTTGATAATGCATTATTCTTGCATCGTATTTTAAATTTCTTTTGTATTTTTGTCTTTAATTCTCCTTCTTCTTCAACATATTAACTTGAATGCAGCGATGCAATATGTTCTGAATACACACATGTTAATAAATACAAAGCACGTAAAATCACAAGTGAAACATAATAAAGAGGCTGACAAATTTAATAAAATTATTCTGCGCTTTAACTTTCGAAAACTTGTACCAACTTTTCAAAATGAGAAAATGATGACTCGATACTCTAGATTTTATGGCTTCGTTTATTAAATTTTCTTTTTGATTTAATGATATCATCAACGAAACATTATCGATTATGGATATGATATACGAGTAAATGGCGAGAAAAGGACAAAAAGGATTTTGTTAATACATTTCATTACTAATTAATGTGTTAATTATTTTGAACTTTTTAGACATGAAATTAATTAATTTATTACAAATACATCTACAATTAATTTTATTTTGCAAATTAATTGTTCAGAGGAATAACGAAAGCAAACTTATTGTGTATATTAAAAATTAACTATTTTTGATTGGCGAACATCACATTTGTTTCACTAATGTATTGATTTCATGATAGATTATAACGTAAATGGGGGTCGTGGTAATTGAGTGGTTATGATTGCGAGTTTATAGCGTTTCAGTCGAGTCGCGCGTTTGAGGAGGAGGATGCATTTTAAATTTATAATTGCTCAAAATCGTCACGCGAGATGATGTGGAAATAGGGAACGTGGGGTACCAGCTAAGGAGCCATTCTCGTCACTTGATCTTGGTTCAAAAGTGTTTGGTTCATTGCCTATAATTCCAAGGTTGTTTGTAAATACGAAGTTGAAAATCAACCAACGCAAATGAGCTATTCGTGAAGTGTTCAAATTTCGAGTCACAATCGAATGACAAAGTCGACATTTTAAAAAGTACCTACCTTATACTTCCGATTCCCAAGCATTGCCAAGATAGGGTATTGATTGATTGATTTTATAAACGTCGCACTGGAAGTAACACTTGGGCTATTGGTGACGGATATCGTAATTTTGAACTTCGGTCAAGTGACGAGGACGACACCTGAGCTAGCACCCCTTTCCTAACTTCCACATCACTCCAATGGGAGGACTTCGGACCTCGACAGATTTAACGTGCATCAGCCTCGTTCACACGGTGGGTCTTTCGTAGAATCAAGGCTCGAACCCGTGACTGGATGGCAATCGCCAACCTCGAGTCCACGACCATGACCACTAGGCTACCACGATCTTTCATGACCGGCGTTGTTTCCGTCAAGTCCTAATGCCTCTAAAGACTAGTCGTGTAGAGGGACTAATGTAGTTAAATCTGTTCAAGTAGTAAGTTGTTACATTGGGTTGGTGACGAACTTTGAAGAGTGAGGTGCCAACTCTGGTATCTTCTCGTCACTCGGCCGAAACTGAATATTCTGAAGTCCGTTGCCAATAACCCTCACGTGCTTCTAAATGAGACGTTAATAAAATAATTCATCAATCATTCTAACTTTCAATAGATTATTAGAGGGCCTTAAGATCTAGGTAGTTTTACAGCCCAACAGTCTCCCTATCATTCTACTAGGGAGCCTTTATAAAAGGCCAGACTCAAAATTGAGATTTTTCCCCCGTGTTAACTGAATGAATCTACTCTTTAGCTGTAGAGGCATTTATCAGAGTTGGAATTCTTTAGAGAAGATTATGTAATGGAATCACGTAAAAAGTGTTTCGTGGGCTATAAAATTTTACAATGTTTTTAATGATATTTTATTTATAAATAAGACTGGATGTTTGATAAGTAAAGGTACTAGTAATTATAGTCACTGTACGGTCAATATTTTAGAATGCAAAGGAAAATTAATGTGATAATTCTTTTCGTACTTATCCGCTTATTTACTTGTTCGTGTCGGTGCTAAACAGGGGTTACGCGCCACCGGGGATACACTTGTGATTCTTCTCTATTTTCGAACCTCTTTGTAAACATATTTTTTACCATTTTTCGGTTTTTTTCAAAGGGAAATATTACAGTTAACCTTATTTGGCGCAGCTTAGCCATATATGGCTCTTGCGCCATTAAACTCTCCCATCACTCCTTTCGTACTTGGAAAATTATGAATGTACTATTTGCATATTCATAATTCCAAGAACGATATATAATCAAATCGTATTCCTTAATATTTTTCAGGACCTTAGTAACTTATTAATATGCCACGAATTAACCCGGAAATTCTAAAAGTATACTAGTTCCTAAGATAATTTAGAGATTTCCTTTCAAATTATATCAACGATGTTAAAAATGGATGCATTCAGGTGATGTATTTCGTTTTATGTAATTTCATCTAACGTTTACAAAATTTTTTGTCTTACAATTCTCATAGTAAAATGCATTAACAAAATAGCATTGAATTTACTTATGAACACATGTCTCTGTTAGAGATCAGCAATGATTCGTTATTGAATTGAAAAAAAAATTTGAAAAGATTTAAAAATTTAGAAATATAAAATAATACAGTTATTTTCAAATCAAAATTATACTAATTTTTTTACTTTTGTATTTAACGTACAGTTTTGTTCCTCTAGATGATTTTACCCCGCACTGTTATTCAGAAGCTGAACAAGGAAAAAAATGCAGCTGAATGAGAGTTAGCTAGGAAATTCAAAACGTGACTGAGACTTCCGATGAATGATTTGTAGACTTTGAGCGAAGCGTTAGTTAACTCTTTTAAGCCTCAGACATGACTAAAGCAGATCTATAGTGTATGGTAGTTCCAATAATTTTATTACTAGATGCTAAAGGAGCTATGAGGTCTTTACTACTTTCTTGAGATTTGCTTAACGCATTCTTTAAGGCAATTCTTTTCTTAGGGGAAAATAAACTTACATTTTTTTTTGTACTTGTAGTTTGTTGTATTTATCTCGCAAAAAATTTGCCATCTCATTTTATTTATCGAAAAACCATTCGTAGAGATTAAATGCTTTATTTAGTTTCCTTAGAATCATCTTTGTTTGCAGTTTAATTTTGAACATTTGTTAAACTGATGTTAATTCCCATGTTCTATTTTACTAGCCATTAAAAAAGTTACCTTTTTACTTTATTTATTTTTAATGGCATTAATTCAGAGTTTACTCAATGAAAAGAAAAACTAGCATCTCTAGAACAATTCCTCTAGAGACCGTTTGAAACTAAATGAACCGAAAGCATGTTACATTTCCTTGGAGCTAAATATTTCCTCGGAGGAGAGAATCGCGTGTTTTCATCTGAAACTCGCATTTTTGGGGCAGTTTTCCTTCCCCCAAGCTGAAGTTAGTGGTATGGAAGAGGGTAAAATCTAAAACGTCCTGGTCACGAAAAGTCTGAAACGAAAAAGATTTCTGTGAGGTTTCGTTTTTCGAAAAGTCGTCAACTTTAACGATTCGAGAAGGCAGCCAAGTTTGGCGAAGTTTCCCTGAAAAATTCTCCAAGGGATGGAAAATGTGCGTGGAATCATCTCGAAGCACGCCAAGGCACGATCAATACGAAGAGGAATAGGAGTGTTAGTGGCTGAGAGGAAGCCAATGAGAGTTCAACAAAAACGAGTAACAGTGTGTTTGTGCCGCTCTTGCTTGCGACCAACGCCGCTTTTACGTTTCTGGAATCGGCCCAAACTGCCCGAAGACTTCTTCCTAACTACTTTTTTAACCTAACAGGTGGCAGGGCAGGGGAAAGGTTCCCCTAGCGAAGAACGGGTCGGGATGTCAAGATGCCCGGTGGACGGAGGGGTCTCGTCGCACCGCAGAATACCTTCCTCGAAAATATTATTCGAAGATACAACTCTTTATGTAAGTTCCAGTCTAGTTCTCTTTATATAAGTTCTAGCCATGATTGTATTGAATCACTGATCTCATTCTTCCCACTGCTCTCTAATGGTATGGTGCCAAATGTTTGGTTCCGGAAATGGTTTGGTGTGATTGATGTTGCTAGGAGATTTTCGACCACCTGTGGTGGATAAAGATTCTTGAAAGTTGGTAGGAATGTGTATTAGTATTTTTACCGAATTTCTCTCAGTAGATCGATGACCAGCTATCGATCGTTGTGTCCTTGTCGACCTCTGTCCCTAATGCCCTCTCCCTTATCGAATGGAAGAAATGTCATAATATTATCCTTTTGGACATTTCGGTTTCCCCCCGCCGACGAAGATTATTTTGATCCCGGTTCTCTGCCTGTTGCAAGGGCTTCTTTGACCTACATTGAGGATTTGAAAAACTGCATTTGGGAGCGGTTTTTTCTCCATTGCACAACAACGTTTGCATTAGATGTATTTGCTTTAAGATCACAACGAAACATTAAGAAGTAACCATCCATCAAAATCAAATGACCTGTTTTTGCGCACTTAGTTTAACGCTTTCGATGTTTATTTTTTCTCACGCAGTCACGATGTACAATAAATGGGCTGAAACTATTTCAGGTTTAAGTAAAGTTTAATGTTCTATGATGTTAAGCATTTTTTTCACGTAATAATTTCATTATTTTCTTTATTAGTAGATGTGTAAAAGAATACACTTTACATTTTGGATTCAATATTACATTTAATGTACACTTAATCCTAAATGAAAGAATATTACTAGATATTATTATACTATAATATTGTTTTTTAATAAAGTAAAACAACACATACCGAGATTTATGTGAAGACTGTTGTTTAAACTGAGGAATGTTTAGCAAATACAAGATAAAATATAGAAACCTATTGACTCGTGTTTATACAGTCTAAAAACATTAATATAATCATTAGTTTGCATATTTAAAAGTATTAAAGGATGTTTAATATTAAAGCAAATAGGTTATAAATTATGCAAAATGCTTTTATAGCTGTGAAAAATATGAATATTATTCTATTTAAAGTGAAGTAAAATCTTAGATAATTATGCATGTGTTTTCTAATAGTAAAACGTGGAGATGGTTAAGGATGTCTTTATTTTTCATTGATTTGCTTACATAAATATTTTATAAGAAATATTTCTATTAAACTTTTAATCGTTTGTATTCCAAATTTATATTTTCGTTTTTATGAGAATCGAAAAAAGTTGGTAAATAACGTTTACTTTTTTATAGAGTAGTATGCTTAGTTACTGCTGAAGTTTCTCAAGAATAAAAAATTTTGTTTAAAAAGTGTTCAATTTTTGGAGCAAAAATTTATATCTTTAAATGAAGAACATAAATAATGCAGACAAAATGTAAAAACGTGTTATATGTATATATATAAAGGTGAAAGTATGTATTGCAAGAGGTTCATATATACGGAAAGGAGTTGCTCCCACAATTGTTAATTGCACTCTTGTATAAAAGTGTTTTCATATTCTAAAATTCTAATATATATATGAATTTCTTAGTAATTTTATTCTATAGAGGAATTTTTTTTTGAAGTGAGTAGCATCTTTTCTCCCATTTTTTGTGTTTCTCCAAATGGGGGAAACAAAGTATTATGGGCTTGATAACTAGGGTGTGTAAGAGGATTTTATTTGAGATAGAGGTATGTATTTTGATAATTGTTCGGAGAAAAATATCAGTATTTTTTTTCTGAATGTGAACATCCTTTTAGAACTTTCTTTTTTAAAAATTTCTTTCAGATTTCAAAGTAAACTTTTAGAAACTGTACATGAATGAAAAGTATGCAAAACTACTAAAATGTAACAAGATTTTTTTTTAAAAAAAATTGAATTTGCTCATTACAGTAGAGATGCAAATTGGAAATAATATATATTCTGTTGAGTTTACATTTTAAAATTGCTGAATTCTTACTCCAAAATGTTTTTTGAAACAATTTTTGCTGTTATTTTAAAATACATATTTTTATAGCTATCAATAAATCATTTTTACAATAAAGTAGTAATCAATGAAATTGAATGCACATTTATAACTTAGTGCGTATTTAAAGCTTAGTAAAATTTTAAAGGCTCGGGAGCTTGTTTTTACGTAAAATATATTTAGAAAATATTCAGGATGAATATTATAGTTGAATAATTTTTATTTCATAAATGATGTATCAAATATTCGAAAGTTAGCAAAGAGTTATTTCTAAATGCAATCTATTTACTACAATATTGCAGTCAATACTGCTTACACATTAAGAAAAATTTTAAGACTAAAATTTCTTATAAATGCTTATAATAAGTAATCAAGCTTTCAAAATAGCTCTAGCCATGTATAGATAACTTCTTTCTTTTTTATTGTTTTAAAGCATGTTTCTTTTTTTAATAGAGTGGGCCGAATGCTTTATAGATGCACAAAGGTGCAGATTTATGATCTCTTGGTGAAACACTTAATTTTCTAATAATTTTTTGGCTTTCTTTGTAAATATATACATTGTTATTATTACATGTGACCCAGTTAATAATAAAGTATTATATATTTGATCCTTGTAATTTAAGTGAATTTTACTAAATGAAAACTTCTAAATGAACAGGCAGCTCAACAGTAATGATACATAATATAGTAATGAAAATATTTGGGGGAAATTGTAAGGAGGAATGGAAAAAAATATGTAAAAAAAAAAAAAAATTGCAAAACTACTCAATGTATGAATATTTCATTAAGTAGTAAGGAATTTTGTATAGAACTCAGGCAAAATAAATTATAGCCTCTTTCTGAAAAAAAATCAAAACTGATAATTAGATTTTCCTAAAATGTGTCATCTAATGCATTTTAAACTGATAATAACTAGCAATATTTAAACATTGATTAAAGTAAATTTTAGTTCATGTAATAAATATGTCTGAATAATTTCTTTTTTTAAAAAAAAGGCATATATCTTTATGACTACACTCAACAATTTTTGCGAATGTAGAATTTCCTTTTGACGCGAGATGTTTATATTTTAGATGGGTGGGAATACACAATTCGAATTTAATTTTCGAAATAATAGTATCAGAAACAATTTAGGTAAACATATTTAAAATGAAAATTTGTCAAAAGCAGCAAAACAGTTTTTTTTATATTGAATGTGTTGTATGCATTTTTGAATGTGTTATTAAAATCGGAAACTAAATATGATTTTCAGTACTCTTTTGAGAGAGAATAATTTTGCATGGTTTTCATTTGTCTTAATAGATGCTTAAAATATTTATCTTACGCTGGGGAAATTACGTATTAAACATGAATTTTTATTTTTGTGGACTATTTTAAAATTCTTAGATCATTATTCGTAAATTATTAAACGAATTCTTTAATTTTTTAATGTGAAATCGAATTTGTTGCAATAGTATTCTTGAAACCTATTGCGTGTGTACATATTTATCCAAAGCATTGAATTTGAAATTTATTTTATATTAAATATTGTTTTATCATTATAAAATTGATGAAAACGCTAAATAAATGGCCACATGTATATAGTTTCTACAATTGCCTTAATGTGTTTTTTTTTTTTAAATATGTATAAAATCCTGTCATTAATCAGTTACATTTTCTGAATTTATTTCTATCGTAAGTACATAGCAAAATCTTAAGAAACCTAGTAAAATGATTTAAAATTCTGTGAGCTTGTTTTGTAAAATTTTACTATCTGTTTATCTAATGGTGATAGATTTGCTTAATCTTTATAAAATATGCTTCGAATGTAAAACATGCATTTACCTGTTGAACTTTATTCTTAAAGAACAATTCTTTTTCAAGGATAATATTGTTCTTACAGTCCATATTTTCTTATAGTTTCTAGGTAGAGAATTTAAGTAAGACACTTCTAAAAATTACACATGGCTTCGGTAGCCTAGTGGTTATGGTCGCGGCCGGTAGTTTTCGTCCAGTCGCGAGTTCGAGCCGCGGTTTAACTGAGTGCACGTTAAATCTGTCGTGGCTCAAAGCCCTCCTCTTCCGATGGCGTGATGTGGAAATTAGGAGAGGATGCCAGAGCTCAAGTGTCGTCTTCGTCATTTGACCGAGGTTCAAAATTACGAGGTCCGTCTCCAATATCCCTCGTGTTGCTTAAAGTGCAACGTTAATAGAACCAATCGAATCCAAAAATTACACGTCATTCATCTTTACTCCATTAACCAAACATTAGCTTGTATGAATTATCAGTTTGTATTGTTGTAGAAAGTGCTATAATTTTTTTCATCGGTGAATCAGTTTGAGTCACTGTCAATTGTCGAAAGAATGTAAACGTTTTATTCCACATTTTCAGTCACTTCGACTTGTTTGAAGGAAATTGCTTTACGAGGAATAAGAATTAATGTTGTACATGACTTAATCATGTATCATTTAGGAATTTAATTATGTAATTTTTCTCCAAAACTTGCGTGCAACCAAACCTTCGCTTTTGCATCTTAAAGTGTCGAACGCCATGTATAATTTTATCTCTAAAAAAGAAGCTTTTTAATTTTTAAGCTTTATTGCATTATTTGATTTCAAAAGAATTAATTTTTGACTGAATTGCTTTAAGATCTAAATGTTTCTAATGAATGCTATGAAAACATTCCGTTTATTTATTTTTTGTGATTGTCAGTTTACTTACATTCTAAGTATCATTGAGGTAAAACTGCATTGCATCAGGAGTTAATATACTCTGTATTAAGAAGTAACAAAATCTCAATAAATTTTTAATTTAATTACAGACTATTGTATTAAAAATTCCAATTTTAATTTTCATACGAAACCCAATTCTTAAGTGTTTTTTACTTCGTTGGTAAAAACAGGAATGTACAACAATGATACAGTAGCCATGAATGATCAAATTATTTTCAGTAATATTTACAAATAAGGATTTATTACAAATAATTATTTAAGTTAAAAAGAGAATCATACATTTTATGAAGAATTAGATATTTTCTATTATATTAATTTGTATTCTAAATTCTGTTTTGATTAATGAGGGCGCAAAATATTAGAAGTTTTAATTGTTTTATATTCAATCTCGCTAAAGTTTCAACATTTTCTCAATGATGGTTTCAAATTCTAATACGCCTTAGAAATCTAAAAACACTTAAAGCATTAAAATTTATAAAGAAATTAATGTATAGAAGACAGAAAAAACACGCGTAGAATTTTTTTTTTTTTTTTTTTTTTTTTGTGAAATTGTTATAGATTTAGCTTGAGCTTTCAGGGGCTCCTTAGGCAGGTACAGGCATAATGACTCTGAGGAACCTTAGTGATTTTTTTCTTTCCCATGGGGTTGCCACTAAAGACCCACCATGTAGCAGGGGCTGATGCACGTTAAATCTGTCGGGGCCCAAAGTCCTCCCGTTGGCATGGTGCGGAAGTTAATAGAGAGGGTACTAGCTCGAGTGCCGTCCTCGTCACTTGACTGAAAGTCAAAATTACAAAGCCCGTCCTCAATAGCTCTCGTGTTGCTACTAGTGCGAAGGAAAAAAAACCAAACTTTCTCACGTGGTTTACTGTCTTTAGTCAACACGGATGTTTGGCGCGACTTATCCTAGTAAGCTTCGGTGCCTTAAAACACTACAGTCGCTCACTCACACCTTGTAAACACTGGTGACGCATCCCAAGATACTCCAACGGTCTTCCTCTGTTTTCACCTCCCTCCTCTTGTCTGCCATTTTTCATTTTCTTGCCTGCCATTTTTCATTTTCTTGCCTGCCATTTTTCATTTTCTTGCTTCTTTTATTCCACTTCAAACGCCTAGATCGCAGCTACACCTTTTTTGGCGTAGCTAGGCTACATCTGGCTCTTGTGCCATTAAACTTCATTAAACTTGAACTCGCTCTCATGATTCAGTTCAAAACTTTTAATGGTTCTTGTAGAATTCAAATTGTTATTAACGTAAATATTTCTAAATATTACGCACATTATTTTAATTTAAAATCCTCAGAAACAAATTTCGAAGCGAAAATAAATCTGCTTAAAATTTTCCCCCTCAAGAATTTCATTTTAGAACAATGTTTTCTCTAGAAAATAGCGATTGGATTAATATATAAATATTCTTCGGTTAATCTCGTTACTTAATTTGAGTGTTTATAATATAAGATTTATAATATATCTCTAATTCTTAGAACTCATCTAATAAGAATGGATTATATTCCGGCATATTTAAATGGATCGTTTTCTAACCTGTCAACGTAAAAGAGATAAATATTAGCAAAACTTCTTAAGAATTTTCAAACATTTCCTACCAACTATACTGAATTGAATTATCAGATACGTAGATTCAATCAGTTTTCAATTCTGAGAGTTCACATAATAAGACTAAATTATGTCTTGGCATATTTAAGACCATGATATAGCCTGTCAATATAATAAGTGAATAGTAGCAAAGCTTTCTAAGAATTTTCAAAAATTTCTTCTTTTATACTAAATACGTTGAATCTAGTGAATAAATTCTAAAGCATATTTTGTAAAAACGTTTTTATTTCCATTTGGTTGGTTTAGCACCGTTTTCAATGGAGATATTGTTCGTTAGAGATATTGACATTGCATAACTTGAATTTCGAACTTCAACAAAATCGATTTAAACTTATAGTTTGTAACTCACAATTTAAGAAAAGGCTCGTATGTAGGAAAGTATTGAGAAGTTGATGGCGGCAGATGAATTTTATAAAATGCTTATTAATGTAACCACTTTTACTCTTTGGAAGGTTCATATAAATTTTATTCAGTGATATTGCATTAAATTAGCAAAAATGAATCTTGTATTAAGGTGTAGATGTAAAAAAAGCTCTTAATATCTTTTCTTAAAATAGTTAATATTTAGATCTCAAAGAAAGTTTGTGAAGTTTTCTGTTATCAAATAAAATCTGTAAAACATTTTATCAAACTTTAATTAAGTGGTGACCAACCATAGAAATAATTTCTGTCATCTTTAAAGTTATCGATTGAAATTTGTTGCTTTGGTTGACGTATAAATCATAGTAATACTACGCCGCTATAAGTTATAATAATGCAGAACTAGAATTCGGCCTTTTTATGGCCGCGGGACTCGAAATCAGTGTTACTTTCGTCGAGTCGTTTCGTCGAGTCGTTGTCGAGTTTCGTCGAGTCTGTTTGAGCCCTGATGCCTCAAAAGACCCGTGTAGCGAGGTTGAGGCACATTAAATCTTCAGAGCCTACAAATACTCCCAGAGATGTGGTGTAGAAATCTGAAGAGTGAGGATCCAGCTCGGGTGCCGTCCTCGTCACTAATTGAGGCTTAAAGATGACGAGGATCATCACCAGTAGCCCTCGTGTGGCTTCTAAGGACGACGATATTAAACAATCATTCAGTGCTTTTATGTGTTTAAAATTTTATGTGAATTTTTAAATGAAATAGTTGAAAAATAACTTTTCATTCTGAGATACCATTAGTAATAATAGTGTCGCTGAAAAACTTTTTACTCACCCAGCCCATTATAATTAAATTAATTTTTTTTTACAAGATCAGTAAAACAGTTTCATTGTTATAAATTGAAAGAAATTCAAAACACTTGAGAAAAATCCTTTTCCAATATTAATTTTGAGAAAGTTTTTTTTAATGAACTGTAAGCAATTTTTGAAGATATAGCTTTGAAGGTCATAGAATGTGTGTTTTGGTTACAAGGGATGTATTTATTACAATAATCGTGTAATTATAGTTTAATTTATAATATTTTAACTGAAACACGCATAAATATCGTAGAATAATTAGAATATATAGCCTTAATTTGTGTATGATTATCTAACTACTGTCTCATTCTTATTCATTCGCATTTTTACCATCATGCAAAAATAGAGGAATTTAATGTTTATCTGTGAGACTTTCTTAAAAAAAGTAATTTAAAATAACTTTTGGGTTACTTTTTTACTAAATATATGCTGAATATTTAAAATTTCAAATAATTTTTGAACAAGTGAATCGTTAACAAAACTGACGAATAATTAGACATTTTAATAAAAACATTAACAAAAAAAAAAAAAAATTATTTTTCTTGATAGAGTGATATTTTACATGTTGTAATGTTCCTAATTCCCTGTATGATGGAAACTGTTGTAGTATTTTATAAATAACATCTTAATAACTCAAATGAAGTATAAACAGTTAAGTCTCTAAAAATATTTTTGAATCATAGTTTGAAGAGAAAACAAGTTTTTAAAGTCTTATACCCGCCCTTCCCCAAGTAACATTTTCTCTGATGATTAATTAAGTTTATGTTTTTTTAAGACTTCAATTGTTGCATGATACTTTCATGTAAAATTTCTTTCAGTTTTAAAATACAGCTTTAAAATTATTTCATACAGATAATCAATCACATTTCTGCACACAATTTTTTACTTGAAAAATGAATGCTACAAAGATTTAAATAAAACTTATCAAACTTTTGTCTCACTCAAAATTGGTTTTATTTATAGTATATTTATATATATATATATATATATATATAATGTATATGTATATGTATGTGTGTATGTATATATAGTTAGCTTATGATGAGACTAATATCTTAGTAAATATTCTTTCATATTATGAAGTTTTATGGCTGTTTTTACTACCCAAAAAAGCAATATATAAATTTAATTGCAAAATATAATATATAGATTTATTAGAAAAAAAATGAAATGTCATAACTTGAAAAATTAGAAGAAATAATTCCACACTGAGTGTGAATTAATTTTCAAATGAATGTAAATAAGAAAATTATGTTGAATAATGAAAATATTTTACTGTTTTTTATTATTTTTTCTAATAAAGGAAATAAAACTTGGAACTAATTTAAATTTAATAAAATCGAACTTTCTAATTAACTTAAAAAGTAGCTTAAAATACACTTAAAACTATCTATATATTTATAAAAAAAGTTAATAATTAGATTCCTCCTCTAGGTATTTCTCTCACTAAAATAAAAACATAAGATTTAAGGAAGAGAAAAGCATTTAAAACGCTTATATTAGATTGTTACTCGTCACATTTATAAAGGAGGCGTAAAGAAACTTGTATTCGTGACTTTAAAAATATGTAAGTCACGCTTGCATGTCTCTCCTCTTTACACATTTTAAAATAGTAACTACATCTTTTTAAAATAATATGTTAAAGTCCCTTCTGCTGGCAAGAAGCTATTTCAAACTTTAAAAGTGCTGCAAAATTTTAGGTACAACCTAATTCTTTATATAACTGTTAAAACTGAAGTATTTAAAAAATAACACTAACAATGATATGTTTTTGACGTAACATATGGATACTGTACTAATATTATATGTAACTATGAAATTCTAATGCATTAAATTCTTGTATTATCTAATTGATATTAAAATGAATACTAACATTTTTCTGTCCATACATTGAAAAAAGATGATATATAATTGAGGTTAAGAATATAAAATCATGTATAAGAACTGTTCTTTCATATATCGTGATTTATATTACACATGATAAATTTCAGCAAAAATATTTGAAAGATATTGACGAAAATTAGACGTTTATAGTTGTATATCAAATTATAGGAAGATAGGGTTTCTGTATCATCCACAATCATAACACAAAAATAATTTTTAGCTTAACAAAGTCTAATACTGCGTACATTTTCATACATATTTTAAGATACAGTGAAAGATTTTTGGAAAATTGCATGTCGTTCTAATAATTATATGAACTTATAACACAATGTAGATTATGCAACAAATCATTTTATAAGATACTATTGTATAATATTTCTTCGGATTAAAGTGTGTTTTGTTATTCTTTCTGCGGGATGTACTGAAGCTAAAAGGAAAATCAACGTTCATATTTCCATGATAAAAAAAGTTTCATTTTGAAACTTCCGATAGAAATTGTTAATTGTGACATAAACGACAGAAGAGACAAGCAAGTTAATTAAAGAAAGGTTCTTCAGCAATCCTTTAAAAAACTTTTTTTTTTAAATTAACTTTTTCAAATTTTTTTATCAATTAAAATGCACTTGTTTTCTGAATTTGAAATTTGTAAAATTTTTAAAAATATAGGTTACTGCTACTTTCACAACACTATATAGTTTAAAAGCTAACACTTCTGAGTTAACAAACACATGTGATGTGTGTTTAAAATAAAAATGCTTTCATAAAATTCCTGAAACAGGTTAAATCGAAGGCTTTATTTATAAAACTCATTTAACTCCTAAAATAACCTAAGCCTTTTTTAATCTTTAAGAAAAATAACAGTCCATTCTCTCTCAAAGGTTTCTCGAAAAAGCAACATTTGTCTTATTAGAATTGCATCAGTTTCAAGGAACTTTGACAAATGTGTCTGAAACTTAAGCTCTGACCCACCCATTCATCCGTCAGTGGTAGAGACCCATTTTCTAGAAATAGCGCATTTCTTTTTGTCTCAAGACGCCATAGTTCAGGTCTCATCAATTGTTTTGTTGCATAACATTCAGATAGGACGAAAAAAAAACTGATGATAACCTATATTACTTCTGTATTTTATTTGCTCTATTTCGTTAAAATCACATTTTTGTTATCTGGAGTTTTAAATATATCACGTCTTAGTTCTACACATTAACTGATTGTTATTAATCATGTCTAACAGCCCTCCTAAAATATTAGCTAAGCAAAAGAATTTTCCGTTTAGTTAAAGATATTCAAGAAAGATATATTCACACATCAGCAACATAAAATATCAAAGAATAAGAATAAAAACGCAGAAGGAAGAGTAATGATTTTTTTATTCTGCTCAAATAGAATTCAAAGAATAATTACGATACACACATTTTGTTGTGTCAGTTCGAAGGCTTATAACAATTAACAAAGATTTAAAAACGCTATTAATAATTATACATGAACAGGAACTTAACACAGAAAACGAGTTAATCCATATTATCTTCAAATTATGGAAACATTTTGTAGAATCGGAAGAAGGTTTGATTTTACGACACTAGTAGACGGCATATTATTACGCAATACAAAGTTATTTACGTTAAAATCAAATCTTAAATCTTAAATCATAAAAAAAAAATCTGACGTTATAACAAGTCTCACTTATAGCACAGTAATAATGATCGTCTGCTTTAAAATTGTTGTGAAAATGTTTCGTAATATTTTTGGATAAACGGATGTTAATTTTACTTCCAAGTCATTTCAAAATATGACTGTTCTGACTTATGAGTAGAGTAATTTTATTCTGCTCCATTATCAAATAGTTTCAATGAAGTAATTGAAAACAAAAAACATACACGTCTATAATATTTGAGTCATTACAATAGTTTATAAATGGGAAAAAAAGGATCCTACAGTTTTTTTTTTATTTATGAAATTTTAACACCTACATATTTGACTTTATTATTTCTGAAATAAGAAGATATTTAGGTTTGCTTAATTCCTTAACACTAATTCGAGAAGAAATTCTGGCGAATTTAAACTCAGCCTCTATGAGTTACCTACTATTAATAACAGTGTTAACATTATCATGTAATCTTGAATCCTTAGAAAATATTTCTTGATCCTCCAGCGGCCCATGATGATGTCTTAATGCAAAGGAAATCCGACTAATCCGGTGATTGTTAGTTCCTAATTAAACGGTCTAAAGATTTAATGTATTCTCCTAATTGCTTAAGCATTAATTACTGTGGAAAAGCCGACATTAAGACCTACTAATCTTATTAATGTCTCAATATTCCTGAAAAGAATATATTAAAACTATAAGAATATATACAAGTAAGATAAAGCTATTTTTTACGCCCATTCAAAGATAGAACGATTTATTACGAAACCGTTTATTTATTTACTTAACTAAAAACATCTGACAAACCTCGGTCTCCATTTTTATCAAGAGGGGGAAAAAAGCTTTTCGTTATTTAATTTAATATTCGACACTCAATATTCGAGTTAGGTAATATGTTCCATCTTTACCCGATTTGATGAATGTTTCGAAAAGTAAAGAATTAATTTTATACTAGTGCACTTATGACAGAATTATTCATTACGTAATCGTCATTCCAGTAATCAAAGGTTATTAAATATTTTTCTCGGTGTTTTTTAATTTAACCTCAATCAAGCAAAATTAAAGTAGCCATCGAAAGAATAAAAAAGAGGAGTATTGATCAGAGTCAATCCAATTATCTATGAATAAAGGAAGGTATTCTTTTCGTGTTAGTTCGTTGTCAGTTTTGCTTCTGAACACCACCCGAGTCATCTTTCCCATGGGGTTTACTGTCTTAGGTAAACACGGGTGACGCAACGCAGGAATACCCTAGTCATCCTTCTCTATTTTCAGCCCTCTTTCTTGTCAACCAATTTTTTATCTTTTTTCAAAAATGTCTTCATCTCAGCTTTACCTTGTTTGGCGCGGCATGGCAACATCTGGCTCTTGGCCTTTAAAAATACTATCGCTCACTCACTCACTGCTTCTGAAGGACAAAATGACATAAAACTATTTATAAAAATATTAAATTTTTATGCAAGTTGTCCATGTAACATTAGACCAGAATAAAACAGCCTGCATTAATGTCATTTTATATCCTTTTTTAAAAGGAATAAAGCCACAATTATTTGAATATGAGATTTTACAAAAACGTTAACTTTTAAGAATGAAATGGTGTGTAAAAAAATTAAATCGTTTATCTGGAAACAAAAACACTTAATGATCAAATTCACATTGATAGAATCTAGAGAGCAGTATTTTAGAAAACGGGGTTTGAATTTTTTTTCTTCTATATTACGTTAAATAATAAATTAAAGAAAATATATTTAAAATATATTTAAAAATAACAAAAGAATATAAATATGTATCAGAGTTGGAAGTTATCGCTCTAGTTCTTTGAAGTTCGAGACGTAATTTTACGAAATATATTTGAGACCGTGATAGCTCATAGAGATGTTGTGTTTGTGGATCGAGAAAATTATTAGTTATTCTATTATTGCGAAAATAATGAGGACAACGACTGGTGAAAACAAACTGAGCTTTATATTCCTCTCATGGTATGAAGTAGAAGATAAGAGTGTAGCACTAGCTCTGGAAACTTCATCTTTGCGTAGTGAAAACTATATCCGGATGTTTAATAATTTGTTAGGTAGTTGTAATGCAATGTTATTCCATAACAGACAAGAAAATTACCGGAGATATTCGCTTTGAATCCAGACATCTGAAATTGATACAAAATAGAAGTTGTTTATTGAAGGGTTGCAAGTTAGAGTCGAGAGTTGCAAGCTTGGGTTGATGTTGAATAATGGGTGTTCTATTTCCCACATAACGCGTCTCAAATTCTTCATGTCGTGACCTGATAACCTGATGCTGGTCTAAAATTGCTATTGTCATCAGCGATAATTCATTAAGTTGCTATTGCACGAAATTAAATTTAAAATTTATTTAATGCCTCGGCTTTATTCCCCTCAAATGTGTGTGTGTAAATTGCAATCACATTCTCACATTTATAGGCGGCCGCGGTAGCTAAGTGGTCATGGTTTCGGATTTGCGGCCAGCGGTTTTCTTTCAGTCGTGGGTTCCATCTTTGGCCGCGGACGATCGCAGTCATCCAACTGTGGTTGACATTGCAGACATTGTTTGTAGTCTGTACAGTAGGGGTTATCTTATTAAATTCTGTTGGATACCTAGTCATGTAGGTACTTTTAGGCAATGAACAAGCGGACTCGGCTGCACGTTCGGCAACGAATCCTCTGCAGCTTGCAGTCCCATTTGAGGACATATGGCGTGACATTTTAAATTCCATTAATCAGGCATGGCAGGAATATTGGAATCTTCAATACAATAACAAGCTACACTCGGTGAAGCCGATCATTGGAGAATGGCCAGTTTGTCCAATGCGAACCCCCCACCATAACTTATTTGCCTTTTTAAGATATATTGGCCTTTTACACCACATTTGATTTTTAACTTTTTATCTTTTGTATGTTATTTGTGTTTGTCTTGCGTTCTTAGGCTGTTACTTTTTAAATAAATTTTAACAAATGTTTGGCGCAGCATAGCCTACTTTGGCTCTTGCGCCATTAAAATCTACTATCACTCACTCACTCACTCACTTGTCCAATGCGAAGAGCGGACAAAATTAGATGTCAGATTGACCCGCCTTCGCGTTGGACACACTCGATTTACCCATAGACATCTTTTATTTGGGGAGGGTGCTCCCGAGTGTCCTTCCTGCCATGTCCCTTACACGATTCATCACATTTTAATTATGTGTCCTGTTTTTAATCATCATCGTCGTATTTTTTTTTCAATCATCTAATTTAAACCTATCTGACTTGGTGGGGGAAACCCCCCACCATAACTTATTTGCTTTTTTAAGACATGTTGGCCTTTTTCTCCAAATTTGAATTTTTAACTTTTAACGTGTATTTCTACTTTCTATGAATTTCTGTTTAAGAATTTTAAATTTTAATTCAATTTAACAAATGTTTGGCGCAGCTTAGCCCACCTTGGCTCTTGCGCCATAAAACCACAGTAACTCTCCCATCCTTGGCAGCTGAAGACGCACCGAGTAGACGGGGCTGATGCATGGTAAATCTGTCGAGGCCAAAGTCCTCTCGTTGGCGTGTTGCGGAAGTTAGGAGAGCTGGCACTCCGCCAGATCGGGTATCGTCCTCGTCACTTGACCGAGGTTTAAAATTATGAGGTCCGTCGCCAATAGCCCTCGTGTTGCTTCTAGTGCGACGTTAATAAAAACTAAACCCTAAACCTCACAATGATAGGGTTTGAATTTTGATTTGAGATGAATTTTGCATTCATTGTGTCTTATTCAAAGGATGCTTGATTTTTTTTTACCGCTGATAATACTTTTGAATGATCATTCTCGAAGAATACTAGTCTATATGATGAATTATTCAATTTATTTATGAAGATTAGTTAAATTTTTATTTTTCAGTTTATGTTAAGAGGATGTTACACCTGAATTAGCCTCCCCCCCCCAGAAATGTTTTTTTACAAAACTCCTATTCCTATTGCATATATCTGAAGAATATTTAATCAAATTAATGTAATGAAATTTTATTTTAAAAATTATTAATAATACTTAACTAACTATCGAGTACTAAATGAGTTTAATTTTGCCTTGAGATTAGTTTCGTTAATCTTACTCGTCAAGTAAAATTAAAAGCGAATTCTTTTTGTAGGTTACTTATTTTAACTATACCTCATCATTCTGTGATTAAATATAAATGCAGAAATTTCCAATCTGTGATATTAAGACTTGCCACACCTGGGTAAAATCAGAGCGGAAAAATTCGAGCAATTAAGTCTTCTGTCTAGACTGAAAAAATTCAGTAAAAAGACAAGGACTTCAGTTCGTCTTTTAGATTTTTCAGGAAATGAACGAAAAAAAAAAATCTACCACATTGATCCTATTGAAAATAACTAAAAGAAAAGAAATCTGTACGACAAAAGAGAATAAGATATCAAAATTAATCGTCCCACGTATCGTATCGCTTAAACTCAAGAGATCGATGAGATGTCTGAATCGATGAAATACTGATCGGATCCAATACTGAAGCTTTACAACGGTAATGAAAATGAGTCACGAAAGGGTAGGAGAGAGAGAGATGTATTTTTGCTTTTGCTGCTTTAGACTTGGTGAATTCAATAAATCAAGCTTGTATTAAATTACATGGGGCGTAGCTAGATAAGAGATTTTTGGATTTTTCTTCTGTAAAAGATATTTATGCGTCTATTTCCCCTCTATAATGAATAAAAGTGGTAATTACTGAAATGATTTGATGGTGATTCCATATTTTTTTTATTAAAGCAGCGTAGTGTTGAAAAGGCTTTTTCTGGTTAAATAAAGGTTAAAAAATACGTAAAATTGCAAGGAATTAATTTTTTTGAAAGAAAATCGGCGTTGGTTAAAGAGAAATATTTTGATGGAGTACATAATGCGGAAAAATATTCAAATAAATCATTACATAATTAAAATTATCAAATTTCTATTATAGTTTTTTTTTCTAAGTGGTGCTAAAATGAATTAATAAGACATCAACAACAACCTTTTACATTTATTTTCAAGTAATTCGCATCAGTTCGAATCCTAGTCATTTAATATTAAGTTAATTAGTAGGTTACGTGAAGGATCCGTACGGTCATATCCAATGACATACCTTAAAGACCCGTCATAATGAAGAACGGTGACGATGCCACATGAAAAGGAAATAAGCGTGAAAGTGTGGTTGGAAGCTAAGCGATTCCTATACCCAGAGCAGGTGTTATTACTTAATCGTGGTCCAAAATTACGAGGTCCGTCCAGATACCAATCGAGTTGCTCTACGATGGCCATAAAATCAGACCCCTTTCTTGAAAAAAACTTGAAATTAATTCAAATCACCCAAATTTTGAAGTTAATTTTTAAAACACAAAATTGAAGTTATATATATTATTGGTTCTTTTGCATCGCATAAGTATGTCGGATCCCACTGTGTGGGTAGTGTGTTTGTCAAAACACCTTTTGTCTCTCATAATATTACAGTAAACTGTATTCTCTTAAACTGCTATTTCCACACTTATTGCTTTAATTTATCTCGTGATTGGACCCGTGTGGTGGCCGGGAATGACAGAATAGTCCCACTGTAGCTCATGCATGTCGTAAGAGGCGACTAAAATGGGTACCCAGCGTCTGGGGGTATAGCCGGGCACCCTGCCCCTGGGGATAATATCAGGGGACCTCAGGGACTTGCCTTCTTTAGGTAAGTACAGGCATCATGACCCCGAGGGCACCTTAGTGATCTTTTTCTTTCCCATGGGGTTTACTGCCTTTGGTAAACACGGGTGACGCACTCCCGGGATACCCTAGCGATCCTTCTGTATTTTCGACCCTCCTTCTTGTCAACCACCTTTTACCTTTATTTCAACTTCACGTCTAGACCACAGTTTATTCTTGTTTGGCGCAGTATAGCCATATCTGGCTCTTGCGCCAATAAACTTTACATTCACTCACTTATCTCGTGATTGATAGCGTCAAAACGCGAATCCACGTGAAATACACATATTTAAAGTAGTTTTAATTGCAATCCTTTACTCTTTGTGATACATTTATTATTCTGTACATTTAATATAATTACTCTAATCGTATTTCGTACAATGTGGATGGAAATATTTGTTATTAAGAGTACCTACAATAAAGTTAAAAAATTTATTCTTACCTCATTTGTGTCATATATGACCTTTTTTTCTTTCAAGGTTGTAAATAGCATATGCACAAATTAACTACTTTACTAGAATTTATTTCTTTGATATGAAAAACTTTTTTCAGAATTCCTCATATTTCATCATGTGGCCGCGGTAGCCTAGTGGTCATGGCTTCGGATTCGTGACCGACGGTTTTCGTTCAGTCGCGGGTTCGATCCTTGGCCGCTAAAGACCCGACGTGTAGCCGGGGCTGATGCACGTTAAATATGTCGAGGCCCAAAGTCCTCCCGTTGGCATGGTATGGATGTTAGAAGAGGGGGGTGCCAGTTGGTAGGGTGTCGTCCTCGTCACTTGACCGAGTTTCAAAATTACAAGGTCCGTCACCAATAGCCCTCGTGTTGCTTCTAGTGCAACGTTAATAAAAGTTAAAACTAAAAACATATTTCATCATTATTTAGCGTAGTTTAATTTGTTGTGACCACGGTTGCCTAGCAGTCATGGTCGCGGACTTGCGGTCGGTGGTTTTTATTGTCGTGGGTTCGAGCCTTGATGCCACGAAAGACCCGCCATGTAGCCGGGGCTGATGCATATTAAATCTGTCGAGGCTCTAAGCTCTCTCATTGGCGTGGTGTGGCAGTTAGGAGAGGGGGCTACTAGCTCAGGTATAGTCCTCGTCACTTGACCAAGGTTCAAAATTATGAGGTCCGTTGCCAATAGCCCTCGATGTTGCTTCTAGTGCAATGTTAATAAAACCAACCAACATAAATATTTAGAGTTGTGGTATTGTGACAAAATCGAGTCTTAAGTGCTAAGTCTCGCCAATAGCCCTAGTGTTGTTTCTAGTGCGACGGTAATTTAACCCCCCCCCCAAAAAAAAAATAAATAAATAAAGCAAAGTAATCAACTGATGATCATATTTAATAAATCACGATTTCAATGAACGAAATGGTAAGCGTCAACAAAGAATCTCGTGTTAAAATATTTGAATACCATATATATTTTATGAATAAACGATAGCTATTTTTCTACGATGGTTACTATTTCGGAAAGAGAAAAAAATGCTCCGACTCAGTTAAATATAATCAAAAAAAAAAAATTAAGTTATTAACTAATCAATAATAATAAAAGGGTAATAAGTAATACAATCTGTTGTGCAGATAACCTGCTTTATGCAAAATTATTAAAACTTTTCACAGTTATTGCAAAAGCAAAAACGTATGCTTAAATATAACTGTTCGGGTTTTGAAAATTTTATAGTAGTTAATTTAAACAATTCGATAGTACAATTCTCAAATTAAAAAAAAAACAATTTTTGTTTTATTAGACTGTTTTAAATTTTGATGATTGAAGTATTTGATTGGATAATATAAATTCAAAATGTACAAATAAAATGAAAGCCTAATAAATTTTTTAATTGAAGTTTTTCAAGATTAAAATGATGTTTATGTAGGTGAAATGGTTTTTATATGAAGAATTGTGCACAGAATGCATTTTTTCGTTTTTAATGTATACAATTGAAAAAGAGAGAAGAAATAATTTAAAATATTTTAATTCTGCTATTTAATGTGCAATTCGTATTGAAACTCTTATATCTGATGACAGATAATTCAATGTGTTGTTCAAGTTGCATATATTTTGCACTCTCTGCAATTTGAAAATATCAATGCACATCAATATAAAAAAATTATAAATTCAGTAATATTAAATTTAAACCCATTAATTTTCTAGTAAACAAGATTTTTATTTAAAATTATTAAATATATATTAGAAAACTAATTTCTTATTACTAATTGAGCTATTCAAATAGCCAATTGTTAATTATTGAGAGGTGTATTGATTATATAATCCGTTTAAAGAACCTTTTACGTACACAAAAAGATTACCTATATCTTTTGTGTACGTTTTCGCCAAAGATTTTTTTAAAATTTATGATTAATAATATTTTATTTAAACGCATAAATATGCTCTGAATGTGAAAGCAGTAAATTATACATATTATTAAGACGTACAGTTCCTCAAAAGTTGAAATATTTGTACTTATCATAGTTTTGAAGTAATATCTGCCGAGAGCTTTTTAAAGTATACGAAAACACTTATAAAACAATTCAACGAGACTATGTTTTGTTAGTAAAAATAAGTTCTTGGGCTTCTATGCAATTAAAAGAAAAACCTTTTATAAAATCACGGAATGAAAATTGATATTTGTTTTAAGTATAATAATTTTAAGAAGGTAAATACAAAAAAGAAATTTAAATGTTTAAAAGGACAATTTTTTATGAATAGGAAGAGAAAAAAGTAAATATGTCATAACCAAAAATTATTGACTTAGAGTAGGGTAAACACTAATGACTATCGAGTTAATGCGCTGTAAAATTATTGAAGAAAAATGACTCCTGTATTTATGGACTTTTGAATGGACTCAAAATATTTATTAAGCTTTTTCGGTTAAAAATTTTCACGATGGCTGTAATTATTCTTAATAAGGCGATTTAAAAATTCTATTATGAACTAACTTGAAAAATCGATATTAAGTATTCGAAAAACAAAAGAGACTTTCTAAAAGTTACATGAAAAGCCATGCGTGCGGAAAAATCTAAAAATGCACGTATTTATTTTAAAGTTACTAGAAACAATTATTTTAAGCTGTAAGAAATCATCGAGAAATATATAATCGAATTTAATTTTTTTTTTGCTTGTCACCAGTTTTGATAATTTTATCATGAATAAGTAAAGGCGGAATATACGCAAAATTAAAACTGTTTTTGCCTTTAGAAAATTTTTTCCTACGAATACAATAATTAATATTTTTATAGACTGAAAGAACAAGATGTTAAATACAGTTAAATTGTTATTTATAATGATAGTACTTAACATCTTTAAGGTAGACGACATTAAAGGAATTTTGTGCCGACAATTGATACCTATTTTCACTAAATTAGAATTATGCAACTAAATGAGCAAACATAAAAATAATTTGAATAATATTAATACGATGAATACATTTTTAACATATACTTATTAAAATTGTCTGTTCAAACGTTTATTGTAGTAAAAACGCTGTTTCTTTTCAGATTAATTCAAGCATTACAGTACTTTCATTAACAGCTAAACAATTAATTTGTCTCTAGGACAATTTTATATTTTTGTTTTGTTTGATAAAGGAAAAGTTATAAACACCAAACAATGCAGCTTAAGTGGTTACATATATTATATAAATTATGATAATAATACTTTAAATTATCTGTAAATAATAGATTAAGGAACTAGGTCTTCGGAAAAAAATTCAAATGTGGCAAATTGGAAAAATTTATCATTTTATGCAAAAATTAGTTTTTCCTTTGATCCTATACTTTAGTGTATGCAGTTAGAAAAATGTCGCGCATTTATTTTCTGCAATGTCATTCTCAGAGGGATGAGATGGAGCTAAATAATCTTTTAGTTGGTACTCTATAGGAAATGAAAGTTGGATAACATTGTACAGAAAGAATAATTACCGAGAATATTAAGGATAATAATAATTGTTTTTTTTATCGTTGTTCACTTCCTATATATATATATATATATATATAAAATCTTTTTTTTTCTTCCTATTTCGGGAAATATCTTGGGAACAATTTAAAAATTTCGTATAATGTAAACTTGTTGTTTTTACTCACAAGTAGAAATGGAGAAATATCCATTCTGATATTTTCTCACGGGTGACGCACTCCCGGGATACCCTAGCGATCCTTCTCTATTTTCGACCCTCCTTCTTATCAACAATTTTTACCTTTTTTTTCAACTTCACGTCTAGACCACAGTTTAATCTTGTTTGGCGCAGCATAGCCATATCTGGCTCTTGCGCTAATAAACTTTACATTCACTCACTCACTCTGATATTTTCTCTTATAACACTATTTGAAAAAACTTATTTCGAATTTATGTATCAAAAAATTTTGTAATGACAAACAGTAATATACTATTCGTCATTTGTTTATTGTTTCTAGATCCGAGAGCTTATAAACATACGCCTTTTTAAAAATAAAATTACTCAGAAGAATTCCTATTTAAAAGGAATGAAATTTATGCTAGAGCATAATAAGACCGTTCCTATAGTTACGCTTTATATACTGCATTATCTGGAAAAAGTGTTCCAGTTGCAAAAGCAGAGAAAAATTCGTATGTTTGTATAATTGCAATTATTATATATACTGATTGCAATTAAATATTTGCTAAATTTTTCTAGGTAAAAAGCTTTGAAGGAATTGTTTTAATTATTTAATCTAAAGAACATGAAACGAACCTTTTTTATTTTATATTCTAATATCTTCTTTATATCTTGTATAAAATTAAGCAGAGAGTTTGTGAAAAATTCCAGTTCTTTTCAAATTTATTTTCATTGAGATATAAGTGGATAATAAAGAGATTAATTAATACTTTAAAAAGTATCATTTTGCTCAGGTTTTGCCTTTGATAATCAAATCAAACCACATGTAAATTAATTTTTCAATTGACTTATTTTATCCAATGATTTTGTATTTTCTGAAATAAGTATTAATAAAATATATAATTGTTAAGAAATTCTAATCAAAAATAAACCTCGTAAAATTAGAATTATTCTTAATGAAAGAAAAGATTTAAAAAAAAATTAAATATTTTCTTTTTTTTTTATCCAACTTCAACAAAATCTGAATAAATATGATTTCCACCATAATGTGTAAGAATTGTTCTTACTAAAAATTAATCACCTAACAGAAATTGTTAATGCCAAGATATCCAGATTTTGAAATAGAGTAAAGTTGTAATAATTTACTCACCCCCCCATTGAGATTGAGCCCCTTCCTATCCTAAATGTGATATAAACTAACTCCAAAAAATATCATTATTTTCTATGTTATTTATTAACGATTGATCGTGCATGGTTATTCATTTTGATTTCAAGTTTTATTTGAGCATAAATTTCAAGCGCTCTTTTATATTTGGGAGAAAAAAATCGATTTCTGTGGGGAGGGCATACTTTCGAGGTTTGACAATAAAAATTTGTAAAAAGAAATTTGTTTAGAACCTTTATCATAAATGTAGGTTTTAGGAACTATGTAGTCGGGGCTGATGCACTTTAAATCTGTCGGAACCCAAAGTCCTCCCGAAGGCGGGGTGTGGAAGTTAGGAGAGGGGGGTGCCAGCTCTGGTGTCGTCCTCGTCACTTGACCGTGGCTCAAAATTACGAGGTCCGTCACCAATAGCCCTCGTGTTGCTTCTAGTGCAACGTTAATAAAAACTAAACTAAACTAAACTTCCGTAGTAATATTTTAATGAATCCTAATGCTCAGTTCATAAAGATTTAATTCAGAAAATATTGAATTCCACATCCAGATATTAATTTATAAATGGCGATAATGATTACATTGCTGGAGGAATCTGAAATAGGACATGTTGAGTTTTGAGTGCAAAAGCTGTATAAAATTCGTGTGAACCATACTATATAAATATTTCACTCTCTTTTTGCCTTGCAAGATATACGAATTAATGTACATTTTTAATCAATAGAAAAGGGAAAGTTTCGATTTGTTCCGAATAAATTCGATTGTGTGTCGTGAGTTAACATTTCTCCGATTGTTATGTGTGACTTAACAATCCACACGCAGAGAGAAAATTATAGAGGGGCATTTTCAGAGTGGTTTCTATAAATTTGACTGTTCCGAAAGTTTTCTATTATATGCTAGAAGTCCTAAATATTAAATGGAGCATACGATCTACAATCATTACCTTTTTTCTTTCAGCTGACTGCAGTTTTTTACTGGCCAACGCCCAGATCGTTGACTTCCCGATCGTCTACTGCTCGGAGTCCTTTTGCAAAATCTCTGGTTATAATAGAGCAGAGGTGATGCAAAAATCCTGCCGTTGCGCCTTTATGTATGGAGAACTTACAGATCGATCAAGTATCCTGAAAGTAGAACACAGTCTAGATAATCACGATCAGATGCAGGTGGAAATCCTGCTGTATAAAAAGAACAGTAAGTGTCTTATATTTTCAAAGCTTTAAACGTTTTAAACCTACATTGGCTAAAGAGTAAGAAAGAAAACACATTTAAATAAAAATTATGTATTTTATTACATTATGTATAATAAATAACATTATACACATTATGTATAATAAAAGAATGTCAATTTTATTTTTTTTATTTCAAACAAAATCATTCATGATAATATATTACATAATTCTAAGCGTTTTCTTCAATTGCCAAAATTATGTTATCTCAGCTATTTCTTTCTCAAAGTAGGGTTGCAATCATAAATTGAATAAAACGTAACAATATTCTCTGATTTTTTAATCCTTATAATAATAAACTTTGGCAAAGGTAACTAGAATCGCTTTTCTGCCACTTAGCCCTCTGATTCTGTTCCATAAATCGAACTGTCGATTTGAATCTAATTCCCACCAAAATTACCCATTGTTCTGAATTATAGAAAATGCTGCGCATTAAATAAAACTGGTCTTCAAAGTTCTCCTGTGCTATTATGGTGCAAAGTTAAGAGAGTGAGATGTCATTTCAGGTGTCATCTAACCCGTTTGGTGACCAGGAATGACAGAATTGTCCCACTGTAGCTCATGCTTTTCGTAAGAGGCGACTAAAATGGGTACTCAGCATCTGGTGGTATAGCCGGGAAGCATGCCTCTGGGAATTATATCAGGGGACTTCAGGGACTTGCTTTCTTTTGATAAGTACGGGCATCATGACCCCGAGGCACCTTAGTGATCTTTTTCTTTCCCATGGGGTTTACTGCCTTTGGTAAACACGGGTGACGCACTCCCGGGATACCCTAGCGATCCTTCTGTATTTTCGACCCTCCTTCTTGTCAACCACTTTTTATCTTTTTTCAACTTCACGTTTAGACCACAGTTTAATCTTGTTTGGCGCAGCATAGCCACATTTGGCTCTTTGCTCCAATAACCCTCGCATTCACTCACTTATTCAGGTGTCATCTTTGCCATTTGATCAAGGCTAATAATTACATGAACAATGGACTTCCCCCTCCCCTAAATTGATCTTTAAATATAATTCAAACCGCAACTGAAGGACCCTACCTTCTTTAGATAAGTAGAGTGTGATTTTTTTTCTCTCGCTCTCATAGGGTTTGTTATCTTGGATATATTGATAACACCATCCGGAAATACCCTACAGATCTTTCTCTATTTTCGATTCTCCTCCTTGTCAACCAATATTTGCATTTTCTTTCTTCCTTCACCTAGAATCAAAATTACAAATATACATTTAACAATTATTTACATGAAATATTTAGGCAGTTAACCAAATACGGTCCTTGTGTTATAGCATTGGGTTTTATAGACATTAAGATATGTACAAAATCGTTACTTAATATTTGTACATATCTCTGAATTAAAAAAAAATCATATTGATAATAGGTATGAAAAATGTATATATATAATAATTAAGTGAACTGATGATATCAATTGAATGTATATTGAGTTTCAAGCATCAAAAATATGTATTTGAGATACATAGATTTAATTTGCTTCGGAAATATTTGAAAATAATTCATTATTTCATTTGAGATTTAGATTTCGTGTTTCATCTTATCTTTCCACTATATGGGGAAAAAACAGGCTTCCACAATAGATGAAAAAACTATATTTCAGGAATAGCAGCTGCCGCAGTGACTCATTTTAAAATGGGAAATTATAGGAAAAATGTATTTTGTTGTTATTTTCATTCTCTAACAGACATTTTACTCTTATAAACTTTGTTTTTTCTTCTCAACGGAAATTTGTAAGCTATTACATTCTTTTTAAATAAAAAAAAATTGAATATTATCTTCCAATCATAAATTTACAATTTTTACCGAAATACTTTTAAAAGAGGGGGAACTTCACAACTTGGAAGAAAAAAAAAATTGTTGGCTTTTTTTATATGAAAAGAGAGAAAAATAACAATTTTTAGAAGGAACGCTGCCAACTGGAGCATGGCAAAATAATAATAATAAAAAAAGAACAAATAAAACATGTTATCTGATTTGCAGCCCAAGTGTTTCAAAAATATGATTCACGATACATTCGGGGTTATGTTTTTTCTTTATTGATGCTTTCCTTTTTTAACGCCATGTATCACTTTCTGTGAATTCAATGACCATCCATGTCATGTTCAAATCAGAAGTGGATAAATCTGCCTGTATGCTCAACTTCCAAGTGGGCTGTCTTTTTTTCTAGAATTTACGAGAGTTATTTACTCTTCCTTTTCACTACCTAACTTTATTTTTTGTGTGCTGTTATGGGGTGATAATTTTTTTGACGGCTTATAATCTTATTAGCGATAGTTACCGACAGATTTCTTATTCAGTCGCCACAGTACTAATACATCAAACAGCGGAACAGCACAGGCTTTTAAACGGTGTTTTTATTGAAGGAAATCTTTCTGTATCCTGCGAGTGTGAAAAGTTGTCTCTTTTCTATGAAATGGGGAGATTCTTTTTTCATAAATTTATAGTTAACTTTTGCTTTTTTAAAAAAAATCTGTTGGAAAAGGATTTCGATTAACTATCAAGCGCACAATTTTCAAAAATATGAAAAATAAATAATTAACAACTTATATCTTCAAAATAATGCAAACGTATATGTATTATCTCCTTATTTTATAATACTTGAGTCAATCAATTATTAAGGTCTAGAATTTCTTTTCTCGAACTTATGAATAGTAACGAGCACAATAAAAAAAAAAAAAAATTCAACCTGTTTCGATAACACCATATGTGAACGTCAAATAGAAAGAAAGGTTAATTTATCTATAAAAGCATAGAACTGAGTATCTAACTAATTATGTGACTTTTTTTGATTATATTTTAAAAAAAGGTAAAATTACTGAAAGATTTTAAATTTATTACTAAAAAAACTTAAGATATTTGGTTTTGTGGTTTTGCAATAGATTAAAAATTTAGAAATGGGGATTTGAAATGATGTATAAAACTTCTGGAATTCTAATGATTCTCCAAGTCTCGCTTTGTATTTCTTGTTAAACAGCGAAAACAGCAATATCTGAAAAGCAATTATCAGGTAAAATGATGGGAAGAGCAGCATGATGAATGATAATAATTTGGAATTTTCTTTTCTACTCCTAGAGATGTTAAAAAACTGGATAAAAACTTTCGACTGTAAACTATAATTTGCAAGCAACACGGTTTCAAATATTTTGGTAAATGAGGTGGTAATTTTTTATGAATGACGTTAATAGTACGCTTTATTTAACACGATTCTATTTTTTAAAAGAATTTTCTCCTGAAAATGAGGATTTTTAATGTTTAAATATTTCTCTTTTTTTTCCCTCCCCCCCAAGT
>BMAW01110386.1:0-96392 GCA_019974015.1 Nephila pilipes | reverse complement strand
TTTATATTTATTATAGTGATAAAATAGTAGGAAAAAATTGTTTTGTTATTGTATTGAAAATAATTATAAAAGGAATGTTTATTTTGATTGAGCTTATTTCTCCAAATCTATTCTATTTAATAAGAATATAATGCGATTATAGTTCAGCACAAATGAATCTATAAAACAGTTTGAATTAATAGCCCTATATCGATTAATATTCGATAAATCTGTGAAATATCTTCTTTCCATATCGTAATATGATTGTGGATAAAGCTTTTTAGAGGTTTCAGATATTACAGGATCTTGAATAAAAATAGTCTCTATGAAATCATTTGTTGGCAGTGTAGAAATCATCCTAAGTTTGGATGATCTTAAAAGTGAAGTTAATAATTATGTTAGTCTTTTAAATTAGAAAAAACCTAGATCTAATTAAGAACTAACCGAGCATCTGCACTCGATTCTAAAATGTTTTGGAAAAGGAGTGTAATGTTAGAAGTAATTTATTTGGATAATCTTCGATAACACGTCCTTACACAGTTACAAATTATCGAGAAAAGAGCTTATTATTATTCAATGGAACTTTCTGAATAATTAACATATTCTTTTTTAACATAAAAATAATCTTTTGAGTGAAGTTTTTACTTTGTGTGTTGAAGATTTAAGAAGTTGAATTCTATCTAGTATGTCTCAATAGAGAATGTGATGATCGATAGATTTGTTCAGACTTAAGCACTCCCTTTAGAAGGATGTGGAAATTTGGAGAGTGGTGTACACAAGATATGGTATTGAGAGATCTCGTCACTTGATTGTGGCTAAAAATTACGAGATCCATCTCCTATAATCCATAGATTGTTTCTGAGTGCGACGTTTAATAAGCAATAAATAAAAAAAAAAACTGCCTTAAATGGAATTCAATTTAGAGTGTGTTGGATGCTTTGCGAAATGAAAGTAATTTTCACTATAAATGGTTTCTTTAATTTACATTCATTAAAGTATTATATATATGTGTGTGTGTGTTTCAGTGTATGTGTATAAAAATTTATATATATGTATGTATATATATGTGTGTATGTTTATGTATAAACATATATATATTACAAAACTTTAAGTTTATTTAAAGAATTCATTTCATTATCATTCCGATTTCGATTCTATATTGAAATTTGAGTTGGTCCATCCTTGTAATAAGAACTCTTTGCAATTGATTTTATCTCTCTTATAATATCGCGAACAACTTATGTTAAAAAAAAGATGTGAAAAGGTGTGCTCTCTTGAGTATGCCCTCTCCCTATTCTTACTGTAATTCAGTGCATTAATAGCTGTATTAAATTATATGTAAATAAACTCTTATTTGATTAATATTATAAGTTATGCTTTTCTACATATATTTTTTAAATATAATTTATAAATTTTTAAAATTGTAATAACAAATTTCCGTTGAATAGCTGTCAAAAAATAATCAAAAGTATGTTTTCAGTATCACAAAAAAAAGTAGCGAATAATGTTTCTCAATTTAATATTTTTTTCTGTTTATTTCACCACTCTACATTTAAAATGTTTATTTTGCAAAATTCATTCGTAGTTGCTATGGTACAGTCATTTTTACTTTTTCTATGAAATATGTGTAGAAACATTTTCCTTACAATATTATTATTGATGTAGAAGAAAAATAATTTGTCCAATCTTCATTGGAAAAATAATATAATGAAACATACTACTTCCGACATGGATGAAAAAGTTGCATTTCTGAGGGAAAAAGAGCGTATTTAATGTGTTTCCTCGTAGTTGTGTGCAAAGGAAAAAAAATAATAAATGAATAAATAAAGATTATTATTTTGGAAGAAAAGTATAATCTCTCATACTAAACAATTTAGTCTTAAAATGATATTAAATACATTATAAGATATTATTTTGCTGAGATATATGTATTAACATGTTACAATAATGTTGATTCTACATGACACGAATGCCAACAGTAAATTATACTATAAATATTATAATCGTAAAATTAGCATTTTGTGTCACGAATTTATATATGAAACACAATCGTTTCTCTAAGATGTATCAGCATGCTTTATAAACGTTTAACAAAAACGTAAATATTGTCTTCCTTTTGAGAATGTTGGAAAACTTTAATTTAATGTATCTAAACTTAAAAATATGTGCATTAAAAATAATTTTTTAAAATTGTCATTGCTCTGCTTCATTCTGTAAAATAATTGTATGTAAATTAATTTAAGATGGGAGTTAAATTTTCAATGCAGAGGAATAGAACATCTATTTAAATATATAATCTAATTTTTATTAACTCTCTGCATTCATGTATGTTTCGTAAATGAAACGTAAAAACACGTTTCTGGCATACAATATGTTAATCACTGCATAATCGAGATACTGATAGTCAAAGGCAATTTTTATTTTAAAATAAAAACTGTTGATTAATTAACAGAGCTCGAAATCTCATTCGATTTCTGAGGAAAGACAAAACATTCTGCACATATGACCTTTTTCTTTATTAAAATGTAAATTTCGATTCAATGCTAAAAATTCATTTTTTAAATATTATCAGTTGCATAAAATACATTGCTTGAAAGAGCAATTTTAAAATATTTTCTAGAAATGAACACACACACATTTATTTATTTCTTCTTAAAAATATTAATTTATTGAAAAACCTTAAAATGAAATGCAACTTAAAACCTTAATATTTCATTAAAGATAAGTTTGTGTACTTATATTTTAATATCATCCTTCTCCAATTAACCTTTTAGAACACTAGAGGCATATTGAGACGCCACTCGGTAAAAAGAGAGCAGTGAATTTCAGAATGACCACCTGACTAACACCAGTACCTTATTTACCCGCCATCCAAAGTTCATTCAATGAGGTACTGGTGTTTAAATTTGAAGGTCGCATTTTGGTCCGTTCTTTTTCATCATTTTTTTCTGGAACGTCTCGTCTGGCGTACAGAATGCACCACACGTGTTATTATATCTGTAATATGTTCCATTTCGTTTCTTCAGTCGTATTGAGTTTCGTTTAATGATTTATTGTACTTGTTGCAAACATTTAAAACTAAAATGGTACTAAACTTTATTCAATTAATTAGCATTTTCCCTTTCTTTTTGCTCTACAAGATATTGTTTTAACCATTTAATGTGCGATCAAAATGATTATTTTCATTCCTGGAGAATAAGTAACTATTGAAGAAAAACTTGAGTCCTTCCGAGGTATAGGCTTACTAATTTAATACACGGTAAAGATATCTGCTAAATATGGAATGTTTGCACTGGGTGATTCAGACATATTATACGAATAATATCGAAATATATTGCGGCCGATACGATTCTCCAGATGATATTGTCAACTGACTAATCGATTCTTTGAAAGGGTCATGCCACAATTTGTCAATAGATAGTTAGTACACAAGTTATTCTTTGGCAAAATATTTGCTGATTGATATCAC
Organism: Nephila pilipes; assembly: GCA_019974015.1. Taxonomy (NCBI): domain Eukaryota; kingdom Metazoa; phylum Arthropoda; class Arachnida; order Araneae; family Nephilidae; genus Nephila; species Nephila pilipes. Next base: position 92,944 of record BMAW01110386.1, on the reverse strand, counting down.
TTTGTTTGGAATATTGCGTTCAAATAAAAATTAAATCCTTCGATAATTTCTTTTAATGAAATCAAGAGTGATAGGTTTTTAACACTTTTTGGGTTCCGAAAAGATGCAAGTATAGTGTATGTTCCGAAAAAAATAAAGCTATTATATTCTCTTGAGCACTGTGGCAACGGTAGCCTAGTGGTCATGGTTTCGGACTCGTAGCCGGCGGTTTTCGTTGAGTCGCGGGTTCCAGCCTTGATGCCACTAAAGACCCGCCGCTTAGCCGGGGACGATGCAAGTTAAATCTGTCGAAGCCCAAAGTCCTCCCGTTGCCGTGGTGTGGAAGTTAGGAGAGGGGGTGCCAGCTCAGGTGTCGTCCTCGTCACTTGACCGTGGCTCAAAATTTCGAGGTCCGTCGCCAATCGTTCTCGTGTTGCTTCTAGTGCGACGTTAATAAAACCAAACAAAATCCCTTGAGCACTATGCATGATAATGTTAGTATTGAGTGTGATACAGGCAAACCTTCTGTCATTTTGGACTACAATAAAATAAAAGGTAGTGTAGATGTTGTAGATTTGTTAGGAGGAATTTACATTGTTGCCAGGAGAACCTTAATATGGCCTATGGTGATTTTCTGTAGTTTTTTTTTAAACATTTCAGGAATAAACAGATAAATGTCGTCAAAAGGTCGTCAACCAATAACGTTCCAAAGTATAGGCACTATTTTTTGAAAACTTTAGCTTTAACATTACTTAATTGTTTCTGGAACCACATTCACAGCAGAGACGTTTGATTCTATCATTAATGAGAAGCTTTAAAACATTATCAAGTGTCAATTCAATGATTTAGAAGCTGCAGGTCCGAAGAACCTCCAAAAAAGAAAGGACAGTGCAAATTGTGTTGGTGAAAGAAAAATAACTACACCACTATAAGTTGCACTGAATGTTCTAATTTTGTATGCAAAAGTCATTTAAAAATAACCAAATATATCTATAAATGTTGCAATAATTATTCTACAGATATCAGTGAATTTCCCGAATGATGGAAATAATCTTTGCAAGTTTAAATTTCTTCTTTGATTTTCTTTTAAATCCGTGATATAATTCGCAAATTAAATATTAGCAACACTTTCACTGCATTTTTGAGGCATTCATTTTAATTAAATTAGTTTTTCTTTCATTCTGATTTGTATTACTGCTATAATATTACTAGACATTCCATTTAACTTAATTTCACAAAAAAATTAATATTTAAGCCTTAAAACGCGCTGGCGTACAGAGTACGCCACTTGTGTTATGTTACTCCAACACGAGGGTGTTCTTGAAGGTTAATAAACATTGGTATCTATAAAGTCTAATAGAAGTTTGAAAATTTGACTTCTAGTTTGTAAAGCACTGTTCAGCGTTTTTGAAATCCTGGTCCTTTAATTTGCTTCTTTTGTTTTTATGAATTATGATCATGAATGGTTAAGATTATTCATTATTATCTTTTTGTCTCAATCCGGTAAAAATGATATATTTTTAAATAAAATAAAATACTTTTTTAATAGTCTTAGTGAAAGGAAGGCAATACCATTACGAGAAATACATACGTATTTAAATTTCAATAAAGGAGCAATGGTACATACAGTCATTTCCTATTTCAATAATATTAACACAAATTTAAAAAAAAAAAAAACCAGTCATCGACTGTTAAAAAGTTAGTCATCGACTTTTCAAATCAAGGTTTTTTTTCACTCTTAATTTTTCATTGCATATATATGATACTGAAAGGCAACTGCAAGAAATACTTATAGATTTTCTCTTTTTGAAATGTGCGTGTTTTTTCGGACACCAAATTTCTTTTATAAATTCATAGTTTGATCATTATGGAAAAATATGAATAGAATACAAACTGAGAAAATAGAACACGCAAGTTTTCCACCCAAAGCGTAAAACTAACAAATGTCAGCGTATATGATCGATTCTATGTAAATCGCAATAAGAATCGATAATATGAATCATCGTAAAGAACAAGTAGCATGCATGTTGTAAAATACATTTTAGTTATGGGTTTATTTCATGGAATACGAATTTATTTTAAAGAAAGAAAGATAAAACCGACCTGAAAATAAATGAAATCGTTATTTTAATCATTAGTTTAATATTGTTTTTTCCTGTCCTGTTCATTTCAGTAATTTTCCAAGCAATGTGTTTCTTTTTGTTTACGCTTGGAAATGAAATTGCAATATTTTATCTAAAATAAAAAGATGGAAACTTCCCGTTTTTATTAAGTTTATATTGAATTTTAGAAAAAAAAACTCTTTTACGCCCTTGATGTTTAATTAGATTTTATAATTAAAAACAGACCTGAAAGTGAAATTTTTTAAAAAATTCTTTGGTGGTGAATCCCACCATTTGAATTTATTCAAATACGTTGTATTTTTCAGAAACACTCAAAATATTTTTTCTGGGAATTTCCTGAACAGTTTTCCCCCTCGGATATTGTTGTTCGAAGTAAAGAAATTTTTAAATGTACTCATTGTAATTCTATGATTAAGCAATTAATGTTGGCTTATATTTATTGAAATAGCCCTTTTGTCAAATGTGATTATAATGTCTAAAAATGTATTTCATGCCCACATTAAATAATGTGTATTTTACATAGTCTTGAATGCATTTAATATAATTTAATATTTAAATAATATTAGTTTACATACATAAACGTAGCACTTTCTTTAAATAATGAGGTTTCCTACGCAAATTTTATCCGAATAAATTTTTCAAGCTGTAAGTTGATATAAATGTAAAACGATTGAAAGAAACGTGATATACATCCATATATGTGTGTAAGATGTATATTGAAATTCTAATTTTGTAAATTATTACAGCAATGACTTACATCTTAGTAACAGGAAAACTTTGCTATAATAAATAATACAAAAATTTTAAACCTCAACCTCTTGTTATGACCACTTTGCGAAACTCTTTATGTAATTAAAAATTTACGACTAATGATAAATTTCGAACACAAATTTATTTATCTCGTTTAAACGAGAGAAATACCATTATATCGAATCTTTACTTTTTATTGTATAATTAAAGTTTTAAAGAAATCCAATGAAATATGGCTTTTAATCTAATCGAACTTCTATTATTTCCTGCAACGGGGGAAATGATGTTAAGTATATTGTTTATGTATAAGTTCTTCATTCATGTAAATTTAAAGAATTTTAGAAATTTTTTAATCAAATTCTCAATGTACCCCAAGAAATTAAGAAACAAAAGATAAATTATTATTTTGTAACGGAGACTTATTTATCAATATCTTACTCATATTATACCCCACATCTAACATTTTTATGTTCATAAACTTTTTCTAATGAAATTTAGAAGAATATAAAAGCAATAAATACGATGAACAATTAACTGGGATAATTTACCGATTTGAAAGACTTTATATTAATCTCAAATATTTTTGATTTGCCTTTGTGAAAAGTGGCTCGAAAAAATGAAAGTTTGCTAGTCAATAGCGAAAGGAACAATGGACTTAGGCTAACTTTGTTGAATAAGGCCAACTTGTCTGGTAGTAACAACGGAAGTCCTGCCGCGTCGCAAATAATTGATAGCTTTAATTCTACTGTTGAAAATAACGCAGCACGACACTCAGGACATTGAACTATCCTGAAAATAGAGCCATGAGCCATTAGACACGCGAGCTTTAAATCTAGACATTTATAATTGGGTATGAGTGAGAATAATTTGAAGGAGGTGAAACTAAACATAAATTTTAATAAGATCTAAGTTGTGGACGATTTTGTGTTGAACTATTCTCCAAGACTAGTTACGTGTGCATCATTCAAATGATATATCGTCATCAAATGGAAAGAAAAAATGTGACTAGGAAGTTACTGTGATAATTTTACTAACGTCGCACTAAGAAGATTCGAGGTCTGTCGCCAATAGCCCTCATGTAAGTTTGAGCCACGGTCAAGTGGCCGCGGTAACCTAGTGGTCATGGTTTCGGATTCGTGACCGGAGGTTTTCGTTAAGTCGTGGGTTCGATCCTTGGCTACCAAAGGCCTACCGTGTAGTCGGGGCTGATGCACGTGAAATCTGTCGGAGCCCAAAGCCCTCCCTTGGCGTGATGTGGAAGTTAGGAAAGGGGTAACAGCTCAGGTGTCGTCCTCGTCACTTGACCGAGGTTCAAAATTACGAGGTCCGTAGCCAATAGTCCTCTTGTTGCTTCTAATACGACGTTACTAAAAACTAAACTAAACTAAGCCATTTTCAAATGACGAAGACAAGACCTGAGATGGCAATCTCCCTCTCTAAACTTCTACATCACGCCACAGGACGACTCGGGATCTCGACCCCATTTAACGTGCATCAGCCCCACTTCACAACGGATCTTTAGTGGCATCAGGACTCGAACCCATGACTCGATGAAAACATCGTCGGCTACGAATTCGCAACCATAACCATTAGGCTACCGTAGCCACCTGAATAGGAAGAGTGAAATTATGTAGTTAATATGAAAACTTAGTGTAAGACTTTAAGTGTTCTTCCTAACTATATCAATGCCATTAAATATCAGGAACAATCCATTAGAGTGATAGTAGAACCGTTTACATAGGAATACTTACTATGTGGATGGTATTGCTGTATTTAAAGAACAGGTTGAAAGGCTTGATGATAAGTATTGATGGAGAACAACTTATCCATCAGAAGAGACTCAGTGAGACAGTTTCATAGATCTTTCAATATCTACAGAACTTTCAATAAAAAAAATACATATACGCAGGGTAGTTATGCATGATCGCTTTAGTGTGTATTAAGTCACAGGAATTGAATTAATTCAGGAGGATGAAATTGGAAAAGTATTTTTAAATTGGGGAGATATTTAATTATGTTACATCAAATTCGCCTTTCTTCAGATGAGTTCTGTGTTACCAGAAAAAACAGTAGAACCTTTCATTTGTTCTTAACATGTTAATTGAAGAATAATCTCTCTGTTGAACTGCTATAAAATATATAATGCTCTGTAAAAAAAAGTTCGCTATTTTTCCTTTGTTTGTCTATAATTTTGTTGTAAATAATATTTTTAACTAGAACAGAAATAATGTAATATTTTGTGTGAGAGTGCATAGTTTTCTCGGACAAATTTTTACTTTATACAGGCGTAATTACGAAGAAATATTTTTGCTTCTTCTATAAAACATAAATTCCTTATCGATAACATTTTTAAACTCTAAAATAAAGATTTCTATATAATAATAAAAGAAAGTCAATACGACTCTTTGAAATTTCTTGGTATAGGGAAAGGGAATTAAAATTTTTATGTATTTATCATACAAAACAATTATTAGCTTAAAGCCTGTGTTGAAGCTTAAATGCTTCTTAGAAGTATTCGTATTTCGATTAATTTTTTTAAAAGAAGTCACTAAGGTTGTGGAAAAACATTTAATATCCTATTGATTTTTAGGGTAATAATGAGTTGTGTAGTAAACCAAAATTTAATCAATTAAAATTATTTATTAAAGTTGCTTCTATCACTATCTGGAGGCCGCGTCAGCCGCAATTGGTCGTGGTTATGAGCTAGCGGTCAGCATTGTTTCAGTCGATTCGGAGGTTCGAGTCTTAATTCCACTAAAGATCCATCATGTAGTTTGGGAGATGCAAGTTAAATCGATAAGGTCTAGAAATCCTCATGCCGGCGTGGTATGGAAGTTGGGTGAGGGAGTGCCAGCGGGAGTGTCATCATCGTCATTTGACGGTGATTCAAAATAACGAGGTTTGTCGCCAACAGCTCTTGTGTTGCTTCTGAGCGCGAAGTTGGTGAAACAGTCAATCCTAATCCCCCTAAAAACCCTTTGCTAGCAGGAATGATGCATGATAAATCTATTGAGGTTCCAATTTCTCCATTGGTGTGGGAGATTGAGATACCAGATCGAGAGTCTTCCTCGTTATTTTATCATGGTTTAAAATTATGAGGTCCGTTTCTAATAGCCCTCATGTTGCTTCTTGGTGCGATATTAATTAGCAATCTATCCAGTCACTACTTCAGAAGTTCTCCTTTTATATAAGATCATCTTTTTTCCAAACTTATGCACTTTTAAATCATTATATTATAAAAACATTACAATAATATTTTGTAATTTTAGTAGAATTCTAAAACAAGCGATATGCAAGATGACGAAAAAAAACTATTATACATGCGTTAAATATTTCAGTGAAAATTCTTACTAGAGACCTTCTGAAGAAACGTAATATTCCCATGAATGATGTTTTCTTGAAATTGTTCTTTTTATGGAAATTTCATAGTGATTCTGTTCAACTACGCTACATATAAAAAAAATAGGAGAATTATACTTTTTAGAGAAATTTCGCAATAATTCTACTCAAGCATGTATAATATATCCTGAGAAAGGCCTTATGAGAATGGTTTTTTTCTCGAAATATCATGGTATTGAAAAGCGAAAACTTTTTAAACTAATGCCATAACTGGCTTTGAGAGCGGATTTTTACTATCCGTGTTATGGTTTCTTTTAGATTATTACTGAGGAGTATATTGTCTCTCGGAATATTAGTTTTTCTTAGAGATGAGTAAGTTTTTATTTTCCCTTTATGCAATTGGAAAAAAAAAAAAAAAAAACACCAGGAGAAATAGTTTTGAAAAGTTGAGTTTAGTAGGTATTTAAGAATTAAACGGCAGCAAGATATTTATTCTCATATTTTAAAATACTGGTATTTATCTAAATTTCTTTCTCTCTCTCTGGATAAAAAATAATAAACTATATTGAAGTCTGACTATATCTACCACATATGTATATTTTACTGCTACAGTAATTACATATGTAGTTAATGTTCACACATCCATTAAATACTTTTAATGGTATTTTTAAAATTCTTATAAATTTGTATAATTTTTTTGCGGTTGTAGACAAGATTTATATTATAAAAGCAATATAAATATAATATTAAATACAGTAGAAATATTGATTTGCTATATGTCATGTTTCTACAACGGTTTATTTAATTAAAATGGTGATGGAACGAAAATCACAATTATAAACTAGTTTATTAATAGACTCTTTGATATTAAATGACTCATTTTAGATGTACTTTCCATTGCAGAATGATTATCTAAACTGATGAATTTTTTCCATTTAAATTTGAAATTTATACCAATTTAGAAATTTATCAAAACTCCATTTTTAAGAAGGAAGGCAATACCATCATTCAGCTCTTATATGTATGTAAAAATCCTGAATAGTAAAACAAATCAAATCAATCCTGGGAATTTCTTAACTAGTAATGCAATTAAGTTAATAAGGACACGCAGAGAAAAATTCTTCCGCTTGTAGCAATGTCTTAGATTTTATTTCTTGTTGTTGTATAATTTAGTGTGGCAGCAGTATCGTGTATATAATTCTTTTTTTTTTTAAAGAAAAACGAATGCTGTTTGATGATCTTGGACGCCTAGTAATCTCTAGGGTGATAAATTAAATTCGCTGCATTCATTATTCAATAACATTTTTAATTGGGAAAGAATTATGCAGTTTTCTGTTAATTTATTGGTACGGAACACTGATAAACATACGTAAATGATCAGGTTTCTTTGTATAATTTTTAGGGATAACTTAAGAGCATCAAATCAAATTACGACGATAAAGTTCTGAAATAAAAGTTTATTTCCATCTTTTTTTCATGTACGCATTAAGGTTCTTTATATAATTACGGTTACAATTTAACGGTGAAAAAAATAAGATAAACATTAAATTAACACCTATTTATATAAATCATTGAAATTAGAAGCATTCAGATTACTATCGGTATCATTACAAAGAAAAGTTGATATAATTGCTTTTCATCATATTTTATAAATTTTGCATTATTTTATTTATGGTAACTACACTTTACGGGGCAACGAGATAAAAAAAATTCTGTAACAAAATTATTCTAAATAAACTAAAGCAATAATAAGCGATATTTTATCAAAATTAGGAATTGGTCTTCTGTTTGCTTCATTCACCCACCCTCCCGAGGTTTCATTGCTTCATAGATTTTAAAAGGAATACCCATAAGTAATTAGTAAATATTAATAGTATATATTTAAGTATTTTAATGAATAAAATACTGCTATTGTATTTCTCATCGAATTTTAATATCGTTCTTCCATTTTCATTGAGATGGCGTTACATAAAATTGTTCATGAGAGAAAATAGTTTAATTTTCCTAATTTAAAAATAAAAACAGGAAATGGTAGAAAAACGTGAGTGTGTTTCCAAACTTCCACATCACACCAACGGAGGAATTGGAATACCAATAAATATAAAATGTATCATCCCAGCTAGCCATGGGTTTTTAAAGGGATATGATCAATTGATTGTTTTGATAACATCATACATAGAAGCATCACGAGAGTTGTTTGCGACGAATTTTGTTATTTTTAACCTCGGTCAGGTGATGAAACCTCCCTCAGCAGATTTCTGCCCCATGCAAAGGAGAGGACTTGCAACCTTGACCAGTTTAACGTGCATAAGGCCCGCTTTACGTCGTGTTTAAACTGGCATCAGGTCTCAAGCCCACGACTCGACGGAAGCAACGCCAGACGAGAGTTCGTTACTATGGTAACTAAGCTACCGCGACCACTTCACTTTTACGGGATGCTACGGTGCTACATGATTCAAATGAGGAAAAAAAAAAGCCATGCATATATTTGAAACAAATGGCAGTATCTTAAATGAAATCTAAAAGAAACTTAAAATCTAAAAAAAATTAAACAGAGGAATTTTAATTTTGTAAATAAGGATTTGCAGTTCGAGGAATCTCATAAGATACTACTTGGCTACCGTGGCCACGCGAGTTATTTGAAATTGAAGAGAAAAGACTTGTGAATGTTTTCAGAGTGTGAGTGGGGACAGTAAAAAATACAGAGATGATTACAGATAAAATAGTCCAGCTCTCCTAGTTATGTGTGTTTCATTTAATGTCAATCTTTACTGAGAAGTTTTCAAATACTTTCATTTCCGTATGTTTGTGTAATAATGGTATTAAGGTTATGATTTCGGGTTTCTGAATTTTAAAAACTGCCTATACATTAATCTCGAAATAAATATAATAATAACAGAAAATATTTTTATAATTTTGTAAGCGCAAACACTGAAGATTAAATTTGTATAAATGCACTAAAGTTTACTCTCGAAATTTTGTATCTGGAAATTTTGATTCACTATCAGTAATTCATCTTTTTAAATTAACTGATTTTAAAATCAAGACGTATATAAATATCAACTTATCTACAAAACACCTTTTTCAATTAACACAGTTTGGTATAAAATATTATTTTTAATGTAATAAATTGTATACTCATTAACAATGCGGTTTCACAATTGATTTGTGCAAAATAATCATCAAGTGCAGTATGTTATAATTAAAATTTCTAATCAAATTGAAAAAAAATCCCGAAAAAAATGATTGGGGTAAGCTGTATTTTTATAACCTTATCTAAAACTGTTATTTTTAATCATACTATATTTCCTTGTATACTATTTATTATAATAAAAGTATGTGCCTATTAACTATTAAAGGTGTATAATTAATAAACAGCGTGACAATATTTCTTGCATATTTCAATAAGTATGAAATGTTTTTTTTTGATTATATATTATTTTTATAAGAAATTTGCAATTTTTTCTGATTAGATCACGAGTATCTAAATCACACGTTATGTTATCTCATGTTAAATCACCTGAGTGTGTTATCTTATGTTGAAATAAATCGTAGACTGTGTGTGTGTGTAAAATAGTAAAGATAGGGCGCAAGATTTTTTTAAAAATGGATAAAATATTTTGGTTAGTAAATAATTGTTTTAAATTAGTTTCATCATTATAAGCTGTGACATCGATATTCAAAGATGGCTTCTATTGTATTCTAGATTTTAGAAACTTTCAAATCCTGATGTAGCGAAATGTAGAAGTTAGAACTGGTCGTTTCTATGTAGACATATCTGAGTGATCATGACTCAGAATTTTAAGATATTTCATCTTTGTCCCATTCATATGAATACTACGACATTATTTAAAACAATAATTAGTAGAAGTTTACAAAGGAAAATGGTGGTTGAAAGCGCCAGTTAAAATGCCGAAAGAAATTTATATACTTGAAATTAGTTGGACATAAGCTTCTAAAATATATAAGCAGTTTTTAATTTTTTTTTAAAATAATGTACATTTACTCAAATTATACATTTTCAACTTTTTTGTGGTACACACAAAAACACCGCAGTTTTGTTTAATTATATTCCTTAACGGTGTTGTATACTTCATACGGTGATTTTACTAGATACTGTTTTATAAAATGAAGCTTATTAAAGTTTAATCTTTTAGGTTTGAATATTTATTTCGCCTGCACGAATCAAATTTTTTAGGATTTTTAAAGTAATAAAACCTTCGTCCTTATAACAAGTAGCCAAAAAAAAAACAGGGGGGGGGCAATGTTTTCAATGTCGCTTAAGGTTTGAAATGAATTAAAAGTGATTATCTTTTTTTAAATCTCATTTCTATGTAGATGAAATCTCTTCATGTGGAATTTTTTCATTTAGAAAGTTGAGACGACGAAAATAATAAGTTTAGAAAAGAAATCACGAAATGCAAGTTAAGTAATTTTGACTAAAAACTTTTTTTTTTAGTTTGTACGAGAGTAATTTTGTTAAAATTAAAACGAAAAATTTATGAATCTTCCACCGGCCTTTGAAACTTTTTAATCCAAAAAGAAGTTAGCTCATTTATTTCTTTTAACTCCATCTTCAGCGTTGTTGTGAAAAAAGGGAAATAAGAATTTTGAGGTTTGAATTTATACTACGGATGAAAATATTCCATTATGAACATTTTCATTTCTATAAGATGTAGTACTATCGTACATTTATGAAACAACGAACTGTTCCTTGAATTGACTAATTTTGTGGTCTGGGGAAAAATTAAGCAGGTACAATAATTCTACTTGATGTTTCTTGGAATTAAAATAATTTAGCTAGTAACTCGGTTTTTGGCAACACTAAATGAAAAGATCTTTTTTTTTCGTATTATTGAGATTAAAATTGCCTTTCTGTAAGTATTACAAATATTAAAAGCTGTTATGTTACTTAATCATCATGCATGTTCAAATCTCCTGATAATATGGAACACAAACTGAATTTTTTCAGTGCAAGTCAAGGTTTTAAGTGTTATAACCTTTAATAATTCCGTATTCTTTGATATTCTACATGAAGCTAATGTTTAATTACTTAAGCCCTTTTTTGTATTGGTGTTGTCGACATACTCATACAGGAATGAATTAGCTTCGATCTCATTAACTTTAAAAATGTTCAGAAAGAGTAATTTAAATTTTCACTTTTCGAAAAACCAAACCCTGAAAAGTACAGAAAAAATAAAATACGGCTCACTATATTTACAATCAACTACACAAATTAAAATAGTGACAAAATACATTTGAAGTAACTGTTAAATTGTCAAACGGTTGTCAGAAAAAATAACGTGAAGAGAAACAGAGGGAGGACGAGAGAAAACTAGAATCTATGACTAATCGATTCAATTATTTAAAAAATATAATGTAACTAAAATGCAGTTAAATGGATTTATTCTGCATCAAAAAGTGGACTGCATTTATGTTTCATTAAGAATTAATACTAAAATGTCTTATGAAGCAAGATACTTATAATAAGACTTATTAAAACATTTTTACTGCCACAAATTAAGTGCTACAATTTTAAGATATCTTAAAACCCCTAAATAAAATTATTTTTCCTATAATTGTTTTAACCAAAATAAAAGTACATGTTTTATATACTACATTAATTCTTAAAGGAATCAAGATAATGAGAAAAAGATTCAATTGAAAATAGTTAATTATTTATTCATAAATACTTTTGAATATTTCTACTTGTTTTTGATAATTTAGCAAGTCTTTAAAACTTCAGAAAACAAAACATCATTGCATTTTTTGTAACATAAAAATAAACGTAGAAATAAAGGATATAATAAAATAGTTCTACCTTGCGAATAGCGATCATGAAGGAAATAAAATAATTCATGGATTCCCTGAAGATCCCATTGAAGATATAATCCTCAATTTCGTTGTTGATCGACCTATCTCTTCAAGGACAAATACTACAATCAACTTGATTGAGGCTGTATTTCGTGAGAGTTACTGAATATAAGAAATATTCCAGTTGATGCATGTATCATCTACGATCCCATTACAATATAATAATCCATCGGCCTATTTTATTTTTCACTATATTGAAGAAAGAGTTACTTTCAATAAATTCTCTAGAAAGGACACGCGAAATAATGTAATATTTATTCAGAGTATGTTAACGAAATAAAATTTGTGGTGTGTGTTTTGTTAGCGACTGAAACTTATGCAATCAATGAATAGATACTATTTTTTTTGTTTTGTTTTACAAAACTAGGAAATGTATACATAGCGGATTGTTTGAAATGATTATTATTCATTTTTATGTTTATTGGGCTCAGAAACGTTTTTAAGGCCTTTAGTCTACCTGACATTAACTGTTATCTGACAGTTATTATAATATTCTATAATATAATAATAAAAATATATGCGCACTCTTCTTTCTATCTTTCTCTCTCTCTCTCTCTCTCTCTCTCTCTCTCTCTATATATATATATATATATATGTGTGTGTGTGTGTATACTCATCGTCAAAAAAAAGTTACACTAAAAAAAAATTAGATTGAAATGATATTTGATAGTATACCCTAACGACAAGAAATGATTAAAACTTGAGTGTAGATGACAAAATTTATTGGTCAAAGTAGGAAATCATTACAACTCTCATTAGTATACTGCAGGCATTCAGCCGCATGTCGTAGTATGAAGTCTTAGACACTTTTAACGGTGACTTAACTCAACTCATCCCATGCAGATTGAACTTTGTCACGCATATGTTGCAAAGTTTGTGGTAGAGGTGGAGTCATAACAAAATGGTCTATATCATTGTTTCTCAACGTGGGGCCTACGCCCCACAATGGGGCAATTTGATTCTTAAGGGGGAAATTTGAAATTCTTTTATATAATATATATATATATATATAGGGGCACAAGAATGTTTAAAAGGTTTATGGGGGCATAATAAAAAAAAAGTTGAGAAACACTGGTCTATATAATCCATAAGTTTTCTATTGGCGACCTATCTGGTGATGCTGTTGCCCACGGAATAGTATTTTATGGATCGGAGACAAGCTCTAGTGATGGCAGCTGTATGAACACAAGTGTTGTCTTTTTTGAAATAGAGGACTGGGATTGCACTCTCAAAAAGAATGGCCATCATTCAAAAGACTTAGCAACGTACCTTTGGGTCATCAAAGTGGCTCTAAAGAAGTCAACAGTGTACGGGTATTGTACGAAATCGTACCCTTAACTATTACATCCTGCTCTCTGGGATGTATGACAACAAATCATCCATCGTGGTGTTGACCGCGTTACCTCCCCACAGGGATGCGGTTATCATCCTTACCAAGACAAAGGCGAGATATATTTTTTAAGAGACACGCTTCCTTTCCGCATGGCTCACTGCTGCTCTTTCGTGTCATCATTGCAGTCTCTGGTGACGATGCTGTGTGTCAGTGGGAATCTCCGCAGTGGTCTCCACGCAATTAGTGTAAAACATGTTGAGACGTCTGTTAATGGCACTAGCACTTATAGGATGATGCAGAGAAGACATCACTGTTAGCATTAAGTCCGCAAATGTGGCAGTTGGTGTGCTTTGGTGCTTTTGGTGTTGGTGTACTTACCGGATTATTTTTCGATCTTTACTACTTGTAGCCGTGTAGCTCTCCCTGAATCTACTTGTCATTAGCGATAACTTCCTTGTTCCGTATTCCTCCAACAACATGAAACTGAATCAACTATGCGATCGATATGACGCGTATCCAGATGGAAGGACTATCTTCCATCATGTGGTCGTACAATGCGAACCTCCTCAAAGGAATGTAACTGTTCATTGGCTGCCGTTTTCTTTTCAAAGGAATTCTAAACTTCAAAATGATGAATTAAACCCAAACGCACTTGTTAAAATGAATATTACTCACTTTGAGGGAACATATTTTTTTAGGTTTCTTAGTGGCTCTGTAAGTCACCTTTTTGCTTACATAATTGGCACCGATGCGGCTGACACTTTAATCATTTGTATATTAACAAAAACAAAACTATTTCTCAAGCTGCATTTCTGTGCCTTGGGGGTGAAACTTTGCTTTTTGACGATGTGTATTTCGATCTTAAATGCATTATTTGATTTCTTCTAATTATGGAATTTGTATTCGTTATTTATCTTATTTTAGAATCACAAACACTATTTTATACATTAAAAGGAGAGAAAAATAAAGGGTGACAACTCTTCAATAAGACATCATCCTTTTCAGTTTTATCGATTGGAAAACATATTTTTGCTGTGAGATAAATAAAAATACCAAATTTAATTCTGAAGTATTTGCAAAAAATTACTTTTATGTAATTTTACAAAACATTTTAGTCCTATTTAAGCTAGTTCCTTTTCTAAAAATCATAGAAGCCTCGACCTCTGTTAAAAATCACAACATCTAATTCTATATCATAGCACATAGTTTGATTAACAAATAGGTACATAAATATATCTTTTAGTGAAAATGTTTATCAATTCTTCTGAATATTTAAAATGAAACGCTTTGTGTTCTACAAAAATTAAATCTTCATGTAAAAGTTTACCAACGTTTTATTCTTTCAAAAAACAACATTTTCAGTTCAGAAAATTTCACTTCATTTTATACTTTTTAGTGTTTTTTTTTATTGTTCACGTTTCATTCTTACTCTTTTCTTGCCTTGATGCTGAATCCATCGAAATAAAGTAATATCTTGAACCGGACATGAACAGGACTTACTAGACTATTCTGAAAGCAAATTTTATATATACCCTGAAAAAAATCGAAGTCCTTTTGTTATTAATATAACTGGTGCAGATTTGTTACCATGCAGCAGCTGGCTTCTGACTCTACAAGTTCCTCTTACATGTGCGTGTAGAAACATACTTTCTCCATTATTAAACAGCACCACAAGTTCTGTCGATTTCATATCATTTTATTCACCCTGCGTTTTTTCAATGAAGTCTAATAATTTATTCTAAACCGAAGTAACTTGTTTTGACTATTCACGTGAAATGTTTTCTAACGCAGAAAATTATACCTTGCAGCATTTCAGTTAATGAATATATTGTCGTTACGAAATCGTTTTCTCCCTAGAGCCTATAGTATCCAAAACACAAATTGGTTTCTGCTGTTATACATTGTCTTTTGTTTCTTTTTCTATGTTACTATACATTGTATTAATTTTGAAAGGAACATTAAAAGATATCAGGGTAATTTTTTGATAACATGCAATGCAAATTAATACCCTTTAATCCTTCAGTATGCAATGTAATTCATTTATTATATTTTAGATAAGCATCAAATATGTACTAAATTTCAAATTATTTGTATGAACCACCCAAGGGGCTATTGTTTTAGTCAACGACAAAATAGTTACCAGAACACTTTTCAAAATAAAGTATTTTCTGAATATGCTTTCTAATGAGTGAATGAATAAGTGAGTGAAAATTGAATGAATCATTCGTTCGATTTATCAAGTTTCCTTCCTGTTGTCATATTATCTTTGCTTTAATTCTAACATTTAATTGAATAATTTAATACTTATTAAAAAATGTTAGCATCTTTGACACTTAAATCTGTTCTTTGCAAAAGTTTGAAATGGTACAATTTTTACTTTAGTTGTAATTGTTCTCTTAAGCAGTTTAATCGTGCTAAACTAAATTTTAGCAATTTGGTATTCTTGATAGTCTTTTATATTTTTAAAGAGGCAAAAATTGTTTTCTCTCTGTTTTCTTACTAATTTCGTACATAAAATATCGATTTTGGAATAATTATGAAAACCCCATCACTCAAGAAGTAGTAAACAAGCTAATTTTTTTTTTCAAAAATCATTCTAAAAGATTCATTTCTTAAGGGAATTTTAAAAATGTTTTAAAACACTGTTGCTGTTCATATAAGAAGTATTTCCCAATTACATCATTATATTTTACAGAGAGTGTCCAATAAGGAGAAGGGCATGCTTTAAGTGGGAGGTAGAGCTTATCAAAAGGACTGAGAATTGTATAGCCAACCCATGACCGAAAACTCACCCGTGCTACCATTTTTCCATGAAAAGAAATGAAAGGACAAATGATAGATTATCAGAAACATTCATTGTATATAAAATATTACAAATGATGTAGCAGATTATTTAATTTCAAAATATTATTCTTGATGGATATTCTTGGACATCAGTAGCAGCTCTGAGGATTCCTGAGACCAGATCCATTTCAAACATTCGATAGGTGTTTCATACACCGCAGCTTTAAGTGCTTCAAAGAAATAAACCCAGACTGCTTAAATTTGGAGAGCGTGGGAATCAGGCAGCTGGTACACCATGCCCAATCCATCATTGACCGAATGATACGCTTCCATGGCAAGCATATGAGTCCTTCATGGCCTATGCCTGTCGCTTCTTGAAGAACTAATTTCGTATATATTGTTCGAAAACGGTTGCCCGAGATATGCCTCTGTGGGAACCATTCGTTGAGCTGTTCGTGCTTGGCCAGCATCCTGTAACTAAGTGCATGCCTGTCAGCTCCTAGTTCGTGTAACGCCAGACGAACCAGGCGATTACTGCTCCAACTACGGAAAGAAAATGGATACATCCCTCCAGAGCTCTCGTAAATAGTACCACTTATTGACCTATGATGACGTTTTCGGTCGTGGGTTGTTAGCAACTTTCATTCCTTTTGATATTTCGTTCCTTTGATTGTTGGACTCGGACAATATTTAATCACCTGCTCTATAAAAGCCTATATTTTATACTAGTCAAATCCTGACTCGACTAGTACAGACAGAAGAGAATACATGCTAAAATCAGCCGAGCAGTTCCATATGAATAGAAGGCTGATTTTGTGGTGGCGATTGCCTAGTGGTCATGGTTGCAGATTCGCTGCCGGCGTTGTTTTCGTTGAGGCATGGGTTTGAGCCCTGATGCCAAGTGTCGTCCTCGTCACTTGATCGTGGTTCAAAATTACGAGATCCGTCGCCAATGGCCCTTGTGTTGCTTCTAGTGCGACGTTAATAAAAACTAAAACTGAAAAATTAAAACATGAGTCCTGATGCTACCAAAGACCTGCCGTGTAGCCGGGGCTGATGCACGTTAAGTTTGTCTTGGCTCAAAATCCGCCCGTTGGCGTGATGTGGAAGTTAAGGGACTGGGTGCCAGCTCAGATGTCATCCTCGCCATTTGACTGAGGTTCAAAATTACGAGGTCCGTTGCAAGTAGTCCTGTGTTGCTTCTAGAGCTACGGTAATTTTACCAATCCAATCCAATCACTATTTTATAGAGAACAGTAGAATTTAATATTGTACTATAATCTATCTAGGTTGATCCATTTTTTGGGGCATTAAACGTGTTCCATATTTTGTCACTTTTACCGTAATGAGTTTAGACTTAATGCGAAA
This sequence comes from Nephila pilipes, assembly GCA_019974015.1. Lineage (NCBI taxonomy): Eukaryota > Metazoa > Arthropoda > Arachnida > Araneae > Nephilidae > Nephila > Nephila pilipes. Next base: position 75,394 of record BMAW01110386.1, on the reverse strand, counting down.
AATTGCTTAGTTATTGAATGTATTCAATTTTTTAAGACACAGCATTTTAAACAGAAGTATGAGTTGCAACGTTACGAATTTTCATGGGAAATGAGACATTTTTCTGGCTAAAAATGTATTCAGAGTTATACTCTTTTACATTTGGTGAAGACATCCTTAAAAATAAAAGGATATTGAAATACTACAGTAATGAAAGGTTTTTGAGTATTAATTTGTCGCATTCTTAGAATTATTTCTTAGCGTTATCTGTGTATTTATAATTTTGGAAATAATTCTGCTGAATATTATAGTCCTTTTAAATTAATTGATAATTCTAAATTTATCAATTATCAAAATGCAAATGAATCCAATATGATTCATAAATTTTTGTTTTCTCTTTTATGACCCTCGGGAAAATATATACTTATCCAGTGCATTTAACTAAAGAGTGAATAGTCGTATTAAATATCTTTGATTTTTGCTTGATTATAAATTAATTAATTGCTGTGAAAGATGTTTAGAAATCTGTTAAAAAAACCTTTTTGCAATTTATTTGAAAATGATTGTTTGGACTAAGGTAGTGCTGTAAATATTTATGCCGATTCTTGGGATTATTTTTCACGGTGTTTATTTTCAAACAGATATTGGAAATTTTGAGATGATCTTTTTCTAAATGATCTTGATAAAAAAAGAAATTTTGCGATTATTCACAATTTTTACTCAATACCGGTATTTATAAAAAGTATCGACTTTTACAATTTTAAAAATATCTATACTGTATTATGCTACATTATTTGTAATACCCTCTTTCAGAATTTTAATTTGTAGCCAAAAATAATATCTATTTCGCTAAAAAGACTCAAAGGGGAAAAAGTAATATATCTAAAGTTATAATGGAGAAACACCCGCGTACCCTTGATGTTCTAAACTGCTGTTTTCCCATAACCTGAGTGTCTGTTAATTCGAGATAAGGCATAAGGAAAGAAAAGTTCTAGACAATTCTAATAAAAAGCTTTTGCTTATGGGGTTGTATTAAAAAACCAGATGATAAATGTGGTGTATAAATAAATGTTTGCAGTTAATTTTATCTTGTCATTTTAAGAATCATTATTTAAGAATGAATTGAGTTAGTGTAATAAATATTATTTCCCTAGAAATGACTCATCTTTCATCGGATGACATATGATATGAAACTCTGAATTTCGGAATCGTCTGTTATGTAGATATGCATAATAGAAAGCTTTTATGACATAAGAATGTTAATTAAAATGACAAGAGTTGTTCCACTGACAACCAAATTAATATTCCCTTCCTGATTCGCAAACAGTTTTGAAAAGAATTTCGTTTTAAAAAATATGTTGAGTAAATTTCTAATGCTTTACTAGTAAATGAATCTGGTAAAAGTTAGGCTTTTGTTGTAATAATGTGCTTCAAATTTCCGAATAAGCAACGAGAAAAGATAAACGCTTCGACCTCCGATGCATCGATTCTTTGTATTTAATCTCGGTGTCTAGTAACTGTAAACAAGTATATAAAATTAATTTTTTCCTTATATTGTATTTGATAATTGAAATGCCTTAGAGATAAAAAAAAAAAAGGAATATTTTAAGTTATTCATATAATCAAAAAAATTATCTAAGAGTGCATGCATAAAATTATTTCAAATTGTATACCATCAATTAGAATTGAGATTTGTTGTAGAAAAAGATCATAATAAAACTGTTTCAAAAGAAACTTTGGTTTAACTTTCCAATTAAAAATTATTAGATACCACACACATTTTACACTTTTATTTTCTTATAAACAAAATTGTAAACAAAAAGTGGGACTTTTGTTTACAATGAACAGTTACCTGTACAGTTTGTGTGAAACTGATGACTTTTATGATAGTTATTGATGATAGTTATTTTCCTGAGACAAACAAAATTTCAATTTAAAATGAATAGTGTCTAAAGAAAACTGAATTATGGAAGTTACAAATATTGGAGTTTTATTACAACCACGAAACTATATCAGTAAATGGTACATACGTATATGAATGCATTTCAAGATGTTTGATATTTTACAAATTCAGTGGTGTATATCAGTGACACGAAATTTCTAAAAAATTTCATCCATGTTCTGCAGTAGCGAATTACTGAAAGAAACTATATTCTGAAAGACCTCGGTAGCCTAGAAGTCATGGTCGTGAACTCGCGACTAGGCGGTTTTTTAGTTGAGTCGTGGGTTCGGTCTTTGATGCCACTAAAGACCACCGTGTAGCCGGGGTTGATGCACATTAAATCTATCGAAGTCCAAAGTTTTCCCATTTGCGTGGTGTGGAAGATTAGTGGTCGTTTTTCTTTCTCATGGGGTTTATTTGTCTTTGGTAAACACCGGTGACTTGCTTCCAGGATCCTTTAGCGTTCCTCTATCTTTAACCGTTCTTTTCAACCTTTTATTTCTTTTATTCATTTATTCTAACATTTAAATCCCAGATAAATTCATTGTTTGGCACATCATCGCCAGATGTGGCTCTTGCGTCATAAACCTCAACTTTCACTCACTCATATATCACTTAGGAATCGTGGAAAATGTTCGTAGGTTTGAGTTATCTGTACTTTTTATTCCAAATTCATTATTTTAGTTAAACGAGTTGGACACTCAATACTGGCTAATACAACGCAGAATGTGGAACTAACGCTTAATATCTTTGAAAACAATTAAATGCTGTGATTACGTTTATTGTAATTTGCATTCACGTAAAATCCAGTCATTTGTGAACAAAACTACGCTACACTGCTAGAAGTAATTATCTGTAAATAGCAAAAAAACTCGTCTCTAGAAATTCTCGAAACAGAAACGAATATTTTACTCTGTTAATGGGCAAAACGCGAGTATGAATAAAAGATACGACGAAACGAAGATTATTTCATGCTCCGAAAATTATTATTACATGTTATACTACTTTTAAAAGTCAATTACATCTCAGAAATTTTGCTTTCGTGAATTTCGTGACAAATTCTGCATGGGATTGTAACAATTTCATCCATTCCCATTGGAAAGAATTTTTAAAAATAGATTCTAGCCTTTTATAGGTATTAATGTACTAAGCATTCATAAACAAAATGATGACTATCGACTAACCTTGTAATTCTGAACATCGGTCAAGTGCCGAGGACGATACCAGAGGTGGCACCCGAATTTCCAAACTTTCCCACCATTCCTACGAGATAGAACATTTAGAAACATTCAAACAGCTTTAAAAATACAGTGGAAAAACAAATAGTTTATAACTGAGTAAAACTTATTATTAAATAATTGAAATAATATCTCTTCCAGATAAGTTTATACAGTTATGAAAATATTATTAACTCTCTTAATATGTAATAGGTATTTGATATGAGTACATTAGACTTGGAAAGTACGAAGATTTGCTGAAAGGTTTATTTATCCTGTCCGCCTTTTAGCTGATCTTAAAATTTCAAAGAAGTTATCGAACTCAATAACTCTATATCATTAATTCTAAACACGAAATGTAGTAAAAGATTTAACGAATAACTGTATTCTTCAGCACGGAACAAATCCAAAAAATTGAAAGCATAACTAGTTATATTCTTTAGTATTACCTGTCCATACTAACACGTTAATTATTCATGAAACAAATGGCGTAAAATGAAATAACAGCATCTTCGTAATGATTTGAATACACATAAAACTTTAATTTCTTTCTTAGATATATTATGATATGCATCATAAAATGAAGTTAAGAGTTCTAAGACCGTATACTGATAATTTTATAGGTAGACAAAAGTATGGACCTATAATCAGTAATGCATGAGCTAAAGTCCCAGAAGGATTAATTTTCAGTATTGTAGGTAGCTCATTTTTAAAACATTAATTCTCCGTCTTACTCAAACTCCGTAACAGATGGTATCATCATATACTTTGAATTTGTTTCATTTATGCGCTTTAAAGGTTAACATTAACTCAAGGAAGATAAGAGAATTGCCATTTGAAGACATAGCTGCATTGCAATTATCATTTGTACACATGTATAAAATTTTATCCATTAACGTAATTATAGGAACATGAGGCATTTACAGTTAGTTCTTTAACGATTGTGACGAATAAAGAAGTGCGCTTATGGTTATGAAATAAGTTACAAGGCACTGGAATTTCGCTTGTTACCTGTACAGTTTGTATTCTGAACGAAAATTTTTATTCTATCTTTTCATTCGTCATACACTTAGCATTGCATTGTTTGTCCCGCTAGTCCTTTGTACAGCACTTGAATGACGTTAAATGAACTAAATTAAATCACGTTCGTCATTTTCTCATAAATGCAATATTGAATTGTCTTTTATTTTTCTCTTTCCATTTATTGTTTTCTTAATTAATATTTTAATTGTATCCCTTATAAAACAAATGACATTACTAATAGTTAAGCTTCTAAATCGTTTTATTCGGTTCCTATAATTAGAATTTATATAATGCGATAATTATTGATTTCGAACATCGAAAATTGTAATATTTTATTTGCTCGGAAGTTAAAAAAAAATAATGTTAGTTTTAAGCCAAATATTACTTCATAAGCGTAAAAATAACATTTATAAGGTTTCCTTACTTTAAAAGAAAGCAGGATATATCTAAAATTTTACTGGCAAAAATTTGAATAAATAGCTCACGAGCTCAAAATTCTGTTCTCAATCATAAGGAAATACTGAACAACTTGTTAGGGCTTAGTATTAAAGCCAGATGAATGATTGTAAATTATTTGAAATGAAGATCGCATTAATTGAAAAAAATTTCAGAATTCTCTCCTGTTGTTTCTCTGAAATAATATTTAAGAAAAAATAATGTTTATAACTATGAAATATTACTGTTTTTAGGATGATTGGTTGATTTTTAATAAAAAAAGATACAAAGAATGATTTCTGTTTAAAACTCACTGAATGGTACCAGTTTCATGAGTATTAAATTTGGCAATTGTTGTATAAATATATTCTATTATTATGTTTAAAAAATTTTGTATTAAAATTCTATTATTCTTAAATGCGTGAATGGATTTAATGTTATTGTCTTGTAAACTCTAGATAAAGTTATGTCGTGCATAAAAATCCTCGTAATAATATATTCTCGTTGATAAATTAATAGCGATAGTTCTTATTGCATTTTTTTTTTAAATGTTCGATACTCTAAGATCAGATTCTAAAACTTAGAAATGGGGCCTATGAATTATTGTTACTTATCGAGAAAATAATAATAAAAAAAAATGTTGGTATTAGATAATGTCCTCTAAAGTGGAAAGTAAAGACTTTGCATTAATTTTCGGGGATTCATTTTTTACTCGACTAAAATTTCACAATGTGTAATTTTATTAGTTCTATGGGAAAAAAAATACATTAAGAGTAGAAAATGTTATCTTACTAGGTCTCAACGATATTTGATACTTCAAAGTTTTTTAATGGTAAAAGTTAAATATTGTGTCATGAATGAAAATGAGAGCTCCAAAATATTAAAATGATAGTCACGTTCATTTTTTTTTGTATTCTGAGAGATGTATGTTTCAGAGGGTTTCAATCGCGAGTAATTTTATACTTTTGAAATGTGGAAAGATGTTTCAGGCATATGAGGTCTATTACGATATCTACTAATAATTCGATATCCAATTCTGAATTATTCAAAGAAAACCTTGGCTTCAGTGAACACGGGTCAATTCATCCACCCATCGTGAAGTTTCTCGATGAAACGAAGATCTTTTTTAGTTCACAAAATCAAATTGATTTGAGATTCTTTTCCTTGAGTATGGGAAGAAAATTGTGGTTTAGATGGGGATTTCTTCTGTGAAATATACAGTGATACATTGATTTTCTTTTGTAAGGATCATGGCTTTTACATACCGTAAAAAGAACCTATTATTTCTCTTAACCTTATTGAAATATGATATTTTAAAACTGCAAAACACTCAGTAAGATGTGTTGACTTATCATTTTATAATTGTTAAATCCAGGTTTATTTACTATATGAGTTCATGCTTGAGTGCTAGCATGTACCATCGCTGTAAGTATGAGGAATTAATTCCCATTTATACAGACGGATCGAAAGGAACTGGATGCGTTGGATATGGTATCGTTTCTAATGACACTAGACACAGTTATCAGTTAGACACGCAATCGTTGTTGCCTAGTCATGACCGCGGACTCCCAGCCGGCGGTTTCCTTTGAGTCATGAGTTTAAGACCTGATGCCACTGAAGGAACCTCTTTCCCCGCCGTGTAGCCAGGGCTGATGCACGTTAAACCTGTCGTGGTGTGGAAGTTAGGAGAGAGGGTTCCAGATCAGGTGTCGTCCTCGTCACTTGATCGAAGATCAAAATTACGAGGTATGTCGCTTGTAACCCTCGTGCTGCTTCTTGTGCGACGTTTATAAAACCAATACTCCTAATTATATACTTCCTGCAATATCTAAACTTCTGAAACTGTCGCCATTTATTGTGCCCTTCAGCTAATTAAAAGCTCCAGTTCCCGGAAATTCGCTGTATACACTGACATCATGAGTGTCTTGGAAACATTGGAGAATTTGGATGCACGTAGCCATCCTGTGGTGGCTGATACAGCTACTTGCATTTGAAAACTTTATAGAAAGGGTTCTAATATTAAATTTTGTCGGATATTCGGCCATGTAGGTATTTGAGTCAATGAAAATGTGGACTTATCTGCACTATTAGCAACGAATTCTTTGCAGCTAGAAATCCTAACTGAGGACACCAGGCGTCTTATTTTAACTTCCATTCACAAGGCATGATTTGATTCACAAGGCAAATTTTAATCGTGGATCTTCAGACTCATATTAAATTATACTCTGTGAAACGAATAATTGGAGCATGGTCTGTTGTCCCAATGCTTGGAGTCCTTCCTGTTATGTCTCTCATACACTGTTCATCACTTGATAATAGTGTGTCCAGTCTTTCATCACCATCGTAATTGCACCTTTTTTTAATTCTTCTGGTTAAAACTTATCAAACTTAGCGGGGAAAAACCCCACCACGGCCTATTTGCGTTTTCATATAGTATTGGAGTTTTAAGTCAAATTAAGTCCTTCTGTAGTGTTTTACATTTTTTTTCTCTACAGGTCTTATATCTAATTTTTATTTGGTTAAGAAAACATGTGGAATTTCTAACAAATGTTTGATGCAGCGTAAGCAGATTAGGCTCTTGCGATATAAATCCACAATCACCCACTCACTCACCAAGTACTAGTATGTGAAAATATTTTTAACGCCATAAATTTTGGATTTAATCTACAAATTTTCCAAATAAAAACTGATATTTCATTATTTTTTTTACATTGAAGAAAAGAAGAATGTGCTTTTACTAAACATTCTCATCGAAAAATGTGAAGAAATAATTGTATAAAACGTAGAAGAATAATATATAACTTATTCACAACAATTAGATAAGCGCAATAAATGTTGAAAACCATAGTTTTATAAATAAGTAGAGCATTAGTAAATTGTTAAAAACTACGAAAAAACTTTGTAAAAATAGTTGTTGAGTTATTTATGAAATTTTTTTGTCTTAGATATTCAGAAAAGAATTTAATTTCAGTTTAAAACAACAGTAATAATACACTGAAAGCATTTTAAAAAATCTACACAATATATTTACGACAAATTACTTAGGTAAATTACTAATTACTTAAATAATTTGTTGCTAATTACTTAGTAAATTTACTTGAGTCGCCACTCAGAGCACTTTCCCGACGAGAAAATCTTGAGGAATTATAAACAAGTCGTTCGTGTAGAAAGAACCTTTTACGCTAGGTTGGTATTTCTGGAACCTCAAGTATGAACGCCGAAGTCTTAATTGAAACTTACATGCTGAAGCGAATGAAAATGATTTTTCAAAAAATAAAATATATAGCCAAATAAAAAATAAACTACTCTTTGAGACTAAATTCTTAGTATGCCTGAAGTTTTTAACTTTTTCAAGATCTTTTTTGAACCTTTTGAAAATTTGAATAGTTTTCTTTCAAAGTAAGATAATAGTTATTTCACTAAATAAGTACTCTTTTTTTTAATAGGATCTCCGTTATGGCTGCTCTTGCATATTGCTCCTATCAAGAACGAGAAAGACATGGTTGTGCTTTTCCTCCTCACATTCCGAGATATAACAGCCTTGAAACAGCCCTTGGAAGACGATGCATCCAAAGGTAAGTTAAAATTTGGTCCTGTATTATCTATCCTCATGTCTTCCTCAATGGCTGATAATTATTACTGTGGACCAGAATAAAAGTATAGTTTATGCTTCAGGGTTGAGCAAGTTCGCACGACTAGCGAGGTCTGTGACGAGAAGTCGATCCGTTCTTGTTCAGCAGTTTTCGATGCACCTGCCTATAAAGACGGAAAATACAAAACAATCACAGATTGCTCATGTAAGTAATCTTTTCACATTATTTAAAATTGTTGTATAGCAAAATGGCTCAGAATTTCAGCTGTGACAAAAAGTGTTACTTAAGTCAACACCGAAACGAAAATAGAGTGTACTTTTATCTTATTTCAATGACAACAAAGTGCTAGGGTAGCTGCGAAATGGTCGAATAGTTGCTTTTCAAGATTTAATTTTTAAGATTGTGTTTGTGAAGGGGATGGCGCAATAGAAAGATGTTAAATGAAGTCTCTTAATATGGTTTGGGTGTTCGGTAGATGATATCACCTCAGACGGTAATAATAATGTTTTTAATTTAAAAGATCCATCGCAAAAATAACATTGTGTTGAACGATAATAACTAAACTAAATTAAATGAACTTTACTGCCAAGTTAATATATTTATTTTTAAAATTTCGTATATTAAGCAAGAACAAATTTCAAACATTTTTTTCTGTCTTTTTAAAGTAAACCCTTTTCTAAGTAAATAATAACCTGCTAATAAATTATTATTGAAGTACTTTATTTTAGTGGTATAGAAAGCTCAATATAAATCAATCTATATTAAAACTTCATTATCCAAGTGAGGAATTTCAAAAGCTTGACTGTGTTTCCATTACATTTGTGACGTTTGAAGAATTCAAATTGTGAAATCAAATTGTTTACATTGATCAGAATGTATGTCATAAATTAATGAGGATAATTTTTAATAATTAATTCACTATGATTTTAGAATAAGTAAAATATGAATATATCTAAGCAAAAATCGAAAAATAGTGTGATTTGTTTTCGTACTAAAAATCTAATGATTTTTTAAAAATATTGAAAAATTTATTCCTAAATTATTATTTGGGGAATCATACAAAATAATTAAAAAAATAATTAAGTCGTTTAAAAGATTCTTTTCTTAGTTCTAGCATTTTGAGTGCATTAGAGAAATAAGCAGAAAAATTAAAATTGAATTAAGGGTATTAAACTGAAAACGAAAGTAAATGGAGCATTTTCATTTGATTCAGACTCTTCAAATTTCAATACCGAGGCACCTTAGTGATCTTTTTCTTTCCAATGCGGTTTACTGTCTTTGGTAAACACGGGTGACGCATTCCTGGGATACCCTAGCGATCCTTCTCTATTTTCGACCCTCCTTCTTGTCTCAATCACTTTTTATCTTTTTTTTCAACTTCACGTCTAGACCACAGTTTAATCTTGTTTGGCGCAGCATAGCCATTTCTGGCTCTTGCGCCAATAAACTTTACATTCACTCACTCACTCAAATTTCAATAATCAATTATCACTTAAATATCTACTATAAAACAACCCATTACATTAAATAGTAATTGCATAATTTTCTTTCAAGTATTTGCATCAATGTTATATATTACACAGTGTATAATTAATTGATGGCATCATAATATTTTTAAAAAATCCTATCTTTCAAATTATGATGAGGATGTATTAACAAAATATCACATGAAATTAGTGTTCTGTGACTGGAATGGGAATTTACAATCGCGTTTGATCTTTAGAGTGCATAATGCTAAGTTATTTCACTTAAAATAATACTTTTCTGGAGAAAGTGTTAATCAGAAAACAAAAAGTAGGTTATTCTAAGATGTGTATGTTCAGCACACGAAGCAGTAATAAATCATTTTAGGGATGTCTCAATCTTGTTTCATGACAGCTGACAAACTCAACTTTCTCCATTATTGAAGCACTCTTTTTAGACAATCTTTCTCAAGAGCTTATGTTTCTGTTTATGAAGACGATAAAAATAAAAATTGCTATTGCTGTAAGTACTCTGTGAAAAATTTCCTGTATAATGTTCCAAGCAAAGATAAAATATTTTTATAAAATACGAATTTTTCATAGCATTGTTCTTTTCTGCTTCCATTCCGTTGTTTTTATTCAGGGTAAATAACATGACAGAGGCTTTCCAAATGATAAGTGTGTCCTTTCTTTGTTTTTCTGATATCCGCAAATATTGGATTCTGAATATATCTTGCATCTCTACGTTGAATAAATCTCCAATACCTTTGAATTTTGTCTGAAATAGGAAATGAAGATGCTGGGGATAACTTCGATACGTTTACCCATCTATATGGAAATCGCCAAATAAACCACAAATTACACAAACATGGAATACACTACTTCCTTTGCATACTTTACATTAAAGATAATAAATATTTCCGCGATCTTTTTCTAAAACATGTCTCATTTTAGATAAATATTTCCGAGCAATGTAGACCATATAACTCTTTTTTTGATAATTTTATGAGGGAATATGTAGGCTTTTTTGTTCAAAATAAATTTTTTAAAGGATTTAGTGATATGTATGTGTGACTGAAAATTTCCAATGAGCAAATCGAATATCAAACAATCAAGTAAGATCGATAAATATAGATAATTTGAAAAATTTGATAATTTCAAAATGTTTAGCTTTTAAATGAAAGTAATCCTCCTTATGTCAGTAACAGTAATTTTTATTATGTTTATATATATATACTGAAAAGTGAATGAAAATAAAATGCAAGAATTATAAAATACAAAATGATGAATAAATTTCACTTTCAATATTTAGTGTGGATTTTCTTTAATTATGTTTTAGTTATTAAAGGTTGTATAAGCCTTCATCTATCTGATTTTAAGTATTACTAACCAATTTTTATTTATTACTATTGAAATATGCTTTATATATCAGTTTTGTTAGCAATACATAGTCTACTAGAGATTCATTATTGAAGACTACATTCATTTTCTATGTTTTTTGATTGGTTGTATTTCCTCTTATGCAATGTTTTCTATTTATAAAGCTACCATAGCTTCATATAGCAAATTTTATTCTTCGTGTTCTTATTAAGTGACTCACAATCACACTCGCCGGTTCCCTGGTATATTCATTAATTATTCTTCACAGGAGGTGAATTGGGCATTTCCTCTGATACCTTATGCATAATTTACTTTTAAAGATAATACAGACTCTCCCGAACTTATTTAACTCTCTTCTCATGCTGTATTTCGCCAAAATATAGAAAAGCTGATAATTCAACTACTAATCAGATTATTTACAGACATTTTTTTCTCATAAAAATAAATTAATTTCTATCAGTAAGGAGTTTATACGAAAACAGTATTTCTTTTATTTTGGATTTCTTGACTAATTTTATATCGGAATATAGTAATTTCTCCTTATTATTCAACTTCTTTGTTATTACAAGTTTACTTTTATTGTTAAGGACAGAATTCTTTCGTAGTAAAAAATATAAAATAAAAGCTTTATCAAGAACTTTCGAAGCACGTATATTGGATTTTTCCTTTTTTTTTCTCCCAAGATCCAACGTTCATTTGCAATATTGACAATTTTTCGATTGCTTTCGAAACCTTCTTGTGATAAATAATACAATTGAAGTTCATGCGTTGAATAAGGAAACCTGAAATTTTATTCATACTTCAAATTGCTCTAATTTATTATAAAAATATTGATTTACATCTCTAAAAAATACTGAAACCTTTCTTGCTCAAAGTATAAATCTGTAAAAATTAATATCTGCGTATATGTCAAGTTCTATATTCCTTGTGCTTATAGAGATAGTTATATATAATTTTCATAACTTTATATAAAAATAATTTCGCTGATGATTTCGAATATTTTCACCGAAAACACTTCTCTGTAAACTTTTATTTTAAGCAGTGTTTATTATAATTTTGATCCTTTCAAATGGATATACTCAGTTGACTATAACTATGACTTAGTCATCCTTAATTTTTTTTAATATTTTTCTTTGTTAGAATGCTTGGATAAAAACTTATTAAGTAAATTTAAACTCAAGGTATGTGATTAATTAAAATTCAGATACATAAAGGATACAATACGAAGCTCTAGTATGTTTTTATCACGTCATTCTATATGATTTTAATAAATTCTATTGATTCTGCTTTTCCCAGCGAGCCCGCATTCATTTTTCGAAGTTAATACAAATAACTAAAAACTGAAACGAACTATTTTTTTTATATAGTTTTTCGATTTAAGCTTTTCTCAGTAAGTAATGCAAGGAGATACAATCTCTCTTATATTTAGTATGCTGTAATTTTGTTTTTTTGCTCGTCGACGTAGATATTTTGAGTTGAGATGTAGGTCGCATTTTGTTGTAGCTGCAACTAGCATCTTCATCCCCATATTCATAAATAAAATATTCTCTTTACTTCAAGTTGAATATTTAAAAGTTTCTTTTAAGAGGAGAGTTGAAAATGTACTTAATTATTGAAAGAACGACTTAGGAATTCGTTTGGTTCCTTGTTGAGTCTATTTGAACGGTTCAAAATCTAAAACTATTCTTTGCGGATTGGGTTTTTCAGTCTAACCTTAATCTAAACTATCAAAGAGGTGTTGACATAAAAAAACTTATAATTTCAAATCTGTTCTAATCGTGATGGTAACAGATCTAACTTCTAATGTTAAGTATTTTTGTACTAGATTATTACATGTATTGGTATTCGTAATACATATCCTCTTTATTCGCACAAAATATATCATGCAATATAAATACTGACACTTCTAATAATAATTCTCACAGAACACAAGCTTTATAATAATCATCAATTCTCCCTGCATAAATGCTAAGATTTCTTATGCGCAACTGAATTTTTTTTTAAATTACTGCTTAAATTATGTTAGAAAAAGAAACTTGGACCAGTTTCTAAACGTGCCTCTACATGTTTCGACATTTTAGTCCAAACAACTATCTCTTCCAGAATTACAATGATGGAATGTAGGTGTAATCTTGCGGATTGCTTACTGGATAGACCCTGCAAAATTCTGCGGTCAACTTGTTGTCCTACTTGAATCTTTTCCAATTCCTTGATCTTGTTGAATAATTGATATGGAAAAGACGAACTGTCGCGTTTTATTGGAAGCTCCTCTCTCCGAAAAAAAGAGAGGATGGGTGAACCAGAGAGGAGAATTCAGCGAGAAAATGGGATACAAACAATGCGCGAACGAAAAGTAGGGTAAACAGATTAAAGAGAAAACTTTGAAAATTTCAGTCAATGTTTCTTTTTTATATTTTTTACATTCATTAAAAAGTTAATTTTGGTGTAGGTGATTTGAACCGCATTGGTAAATGTAAAAATTAAAAGAAACAAAAAAAAAAAAAATTGATTTATTTTCTGCTAAAAGCTAAAATTATTTAACTGTATCTTTTAGTTACTGTAAAACATCCCTTTACCATCATTAATGTGTTGAAACATTTATAGATATTTTAACGTCTATCTAAAAGTTTTATAAAAAATGGAGTGTCAAATAATTCTTTGTCAAAACATTAACATTTTTTATTTCATTCAGAAACTTTCCCGTGAATATTTTTCCTAACGTTGTATCATAAAGTAGAAATTTTCAGATAACTTTTCCTAGTTCCTCTGATGGCCCCATAATAGGTTCTTAACTCTTAACATTACGACGTAATTATGACAATGATGCATGATTCAATACCATAACTGGAAATTCATCTTAAAAGCAATTTAATACCTTTTGAGGTTGCAAGTAAAATTGTGTGAAACGTGTAATGAAAGGGGATGAAAATAAAACCATAAATAAATACAATACTATTATTTTATAGAAAAAATGGTACTGTAATAAGCAGAAGAAATTTGATAAGTTTTAAGTAGTTTTTTAGAGGTTTGAATCGTGCGAACGTCATAAAAACTTTTGTTTTTTATAATTAAAATATATACTTCCTTTATTTTTAATTTATTAGACTTATTTTTAAATGTTAACTTGTTTAACCCGGGAGAACGCGCGCCCTAATAGTAATACGAAAGCGCACGTTGGGTTAAATAGGCCCGTAATCGCTTTTATGCGAAATTTGGCGTTTTATGATTGAAACGCTTTTCTATTTATGAGGCAAAATGAAAAAAAAAATGGAAAGAAATTGTACATTTATATATATATATAAAGAAATGCTTCAACATGTAGAAAATCTCATTAAGTCATCGCTACACATATAACGTTGAATGAGGTACTTAAATAATTCTAATAGGTAACTAAATTTTTAATTTAATGCATTTAAATTTTGATACACAAAATACATTTACACATATGAAGATAATAACTTAATATTCTTAAATTAAGATAACAACTTAATATTCTTAAATTTAAATTTAATATTTAAAGTCTCATAACAATTTTGTCCACACCGTTTTCTAATTTATAGGGACCTTCAAGTTGCAACAATCCTGCACATATTTCTAAATTCCACGTATAAAAGTCCTAGAATCTACAAGAACAACATTTTAATGCCGTATTTTGGGTATATATTGCCTGAAAGGTCATCTACCTATAAAAAGTTTTAACTTTTCATCAATTGTGACGTATTCACCAAGACTATATAGCTTCTTAAAGTAATTGACAAATAATTCAAACACGGATCTAACAGGCGCAAGTTTATCCTCTTCTTTCCTTTTCAAAGGATCTCTATCATCATCGAATTTTAGAGAACGTAACAGGAATAAAAAGCTTTTATAACTCATATTCGGATGAAATATTTCAAGTCCTATGGCATCAGTGGCCCTGATATCGCTAACATTCACATGAGATAATTTATGCACTCCACACAGATAAAGAAGACCGATGAAAGATTTTATTTCAATTAAATTAATTCTTTTAGCATGACGTTCTCTTTGAAAGCTATCCACAATCTTTTCTATATAGATATTTGTGCAGTCCACAATGCTGTCTATTTTGGTATTATCGAATAGTAATAGCCAAGCATCTACTGGCAATGATACATTCTTAGCCTTACCGACATTTTCAGGCAATTCAGTTACGATATTATGCAAGAAAGCTCTTATAATTTGTCTTTGTTTATTTTGGTTCCATTTTGAAATGCCATCTTTTCCAGAATAATATTCATCATAGTTGGATGTATCTGTTGCATCACCTGAATCAAGTTTTTCCTACGATGAAGGTTTTTAGGAGCACTAAATTGCTCTTCATCGATATATTCTTCATCATGATTTTCTTTCATTGATTCTTCATCAGTAGATACATTCACTAATAAAATTTCCAGCTGTTTTATTTTATTTTCATAACTTACATATCGATGCATTTTTAAATTCTCACTCAAGCATTATTAAAAAAAACCATAAATGTGAGAGCGGGCGTTGGAACTAACAGGCCCTAAAAGCCAATTTTTAATCTAAAAACAGCTTCGAGGAATTTGATCATCAAAGGAATCGAAAAAAGATGACTTTGATAGCAGCTACTGAAAGACTGTACTATTTTCTCTCAAAGGGAAAAATTTCACATTTAATTATATACGCGCCCGGGCCTGTTGACCCAACGCGCTTTCTCGAGTGTTAAAAATTTATTTGAAACGTAATTACTTTATTTTACGAATGTATTCTGAACTAACATTTGATAAAATAATTTAATATAGACATGGTCATTGTTTATATTATAACAAATTTATATATGGAAAGACGAGTATTTTTTACACAAATATGATAATTAACCACCAATTGCTTAAGAAAAGCCTTTTCAGGACTAATATAACAAACTATAGTTCAGAAGAAAAACCAAGAAATTTATATAACCTAAACAACGTTCTTGGAAATTCATTTATGAAATATTAACATCTGTTGTTGATATCATGTACTAAAATTACAAATATAGAAGATACACTAAGATGCTGTTGCAGATAAAATATGCCTCGTTCACATTTAGTCAATATTTTTAATACCTCATTTAATTTAACATTTTATTTAATTTTTTTTGCCATTGCACCCAATAAAAGTATTCTACCTTTCTTTTATTGCAAAACGTTGATATTTCTTTCCAAGAGAATTTGAATTCCTTTGAAATAAATTCCTACTTTCATGACTCATCAGCATGAATTATGGGACAATTTGTTATTCTATATAACCTCATCAATACATGAATTGCATCTTTTGCCAAAAAACTATTCGCATTAAAAATAGTTCGCGTTATCCGTGGGGTCGTAAAGGGGAAAAATCTGAAGATAAATTGAGAAACTCATCTTTGTATTGCGATTTTAACATAGAAATTTATCTTCAAAGTTTATCAAAACTCCAATTACCCATTTCACTGCTTGAGCTTAATGTCTTCTGCATATCAGTAAAAGATGCATCGAACAAATGAGATGAGTTCCTGTTCCTAGAAAAGTACCATAACTTTCGATGATTTAGCTCTACAGCCGGTTCGATAAAAGAAAAAACTAAAATCAAACAAAGCGGAGTAACAAATGATGAAAGTCATTTCTATCGCAATAATAAAAGTATGAAATGTGTTATGAAAACAAATATGAATAAATTTTGTGTGAAAAGTTACATACGTAAATAATCTTTAAGTTATATTATCGTAAAATTTTGGGCACGTTATAGCATTATCAATACATTTTGATTCAGGCTCTAAAGATCTTATTCAGTTAGATGACTACCTTAATGAAGACTCTTTTGATAAAACATTATTGACGATAATCAGATTTTTGCCTTAAGAACTCTGTAAGCTATGTATCATTTACCTTATCCGAAAAGTAGTTTGTGTTAAAATGAAACTAAAGCAAGGTTATATAAATCAAGTTCAATCGATAATCATGATAAAACCAATAAAATAAGACCATAAAATATCATGGTAATAAGATATTATGATTTTAATGAAACATAGTGGTATTTTCCTCAGAATTGCTTATGATTTTTAAAATATGTAGTAAATTTACTAAAAACTGAAGAATAAAATTACGCGTAGTAAATTTAAATGTTATCCTCACTAACCTAAATTACAAGGACTGATTAATATTGTATTTTGTGTATCTCGAGCGTGATATAAATTCCCGCAAACATTTTCTTGTTTTTCTTGGAAAAACCGTTGTAATAAAAGAGAAACTGTGTTTAATTTGTTAATTCTATAACTATACGTTTATATTAACAAAGAAATTTCTCTAATAGATAAATTTGTTGCTCGTATTACGGTACTAATATAATCCAAACCTCTAATGATTTTATTTTAATAATTACTTGTCAACCTTATTTATTACGACAACATTTTCAGATGATCAGTTTGAATTCCGAAGTCCTTCCCCAATACCGCCAAGAAGCTCCCAAAACTCCGCCTCATATTTTGCTCCACTACTGTGCATTTAAAGCCATTTGGGATTGGGTGATATTGTGCTTGACTTTCTACACGGCCATCATGGTACCGTACAACGTAGCTTTCAAGAATAAGACGTCCGAGGATGTATCCCTACTCGTCCTGGACAGCATAGTGGACGTAATCTTTTTCATCGACATTGTACTTAACTTTCACACAACTTTCGTTGGACCAGGGGGTGAGGTCGTCTCTGATCCAAAAATCATTCGCATGAATTATCTCAAGAGCTGGTTCATCATCGACTTACTCTCCTGCTTACCATACGATGTTTTCAACGCATTTGATCATGAAGAAGATGTAAGTGTGTTTTCTAGTATGTTTAGTTTATTTTTTATTTATTGAATTATTTGTTTACTTTTGAATATATGTGAACCTTTAGGACGACCAACAATTCAAAGGCTTCAGTAAGTGCTCGTTTATTGAAAACACTTTTTAAAGGGTGAAATCTTATTTTTAAGCTTCTCTCTCATGTATCACTTTAATTTATGTCTCTTAAGATGATACACCGATATTTTTCATATTTATAATTTTGAACAAAATATTTAAAGAACCAAAATTTGTATCAAAAAGACGTTTATTGGATAAGCTATGTTTAAATTTTAATAACATATGTGAAAATTTGATAAAGTGAAATGAATTATCTGACTTCAGTTTTAAATAATGTGATTACTTTTACTTAAATGGTATATTTTAATTAACTTAGAGCAGAATAAAAACCTGTATTTGGCAAAATCGGCATTTAATTTGCATCAGAATGTTAATTTATAAAATGAATAAATTTGCACACATTTATGTTTTCAGACGAAGAAAGGAACTAAAACATTTTTATTAATAATATGTTTTGCAACATGACTGATTGTTATTTCGATAATATTATTTGTAATCGGAATTTTAAAAAAGGTTATTATTTTGTATTTAAAGTACCTGCTGTTTCCAGTATAATTTTTTTAAACATAAAAATATGTTGCAGAGAGTGACCTACAATCAAAGACCTTGTTTGACTAATCAAATATTTAAAAAAATTTTCCTTCACGGAAAATCCCTATTTCCCCTTGAGAGCAAAATTGTTTTTTTTAACAATTGTCTGGGCATAGTTTTTACTGATCTTGCATGTTAATCGTAGTAAATTGTTTAAATTCGTGATTTGATTTTCTTTTTACGAATAACCCTTAGAATTGTGTGAAATTTATTTAAGGCCTTGAACGTTCAATGGTTGAAAGAATTATTGTAAACGGGAATGAAAGGTAATTCCTCTTTGAATTCCTAAATGTTTTGTTGTTGTTGTTTTAATTTAATCTAAATGCCTCAGAGATCGATCTCCCTAGTTTTGGGTTGAGAGTAAGTGGGAGAAATATGCCTCACCTGAAATAAAAAAAAAAGTACAAAATGCAGGGAATAATGAAAAAAGTTCTAATGCATTATTTCTTTTCGATTGTCAATAAAGGTTTTAAAGAAGTTTGAAAAATTTGCTTAGGTTTCAAAAATCTAAAAAGAGGGAACCGGCAGACAATCCAGGACACTTATCACTCTTTCGTTTTTCTAATCCCTTCGACGTTTTATAACACACTGTTATCCGATAAAATTAATCCTCCATTTTTTTCGAGATATCTGACACTCTCCGCCTAAACATCACTCCGAAAATGGATTATTATGCGATGCATCGTTACATTTTTGGAGCTATTTAGAATTGCTCTTTTCAGAACAAGTACTATCTTCGAATAACCATTTTCTTTCTTTTTTTTACCTATGTTATATCAACCCTATGTTTTCCAAGTGTGCTTGAGAATAAGTCTAGCATTCAAAGATTAGTTTTTATATATTTCTCCTTGAGTGATTCATATCTATTCATCAGCTAAATGAAGACTTAAAAATTGTTTAGATCTAGAGAGGCCATATTGAAGTTCTTTAAAAAATTAAAAATAACAAAATTTTCAGTTTTTAAACATTTAGATGATTTCTTTCGGAATTGAAAAAAAAAAACACCTCATGTATTCCCGCAGCAGGAAAAATTGTTCAAAATAGTTTACAGCAAAGATTTATTTTCCTAATGAAAGAATTTCAAATAGCGATAGTCAAATTTATAGCCTTAATATATACTTATCGATAAATTAAGACAACGATATCTTGAAACTACACGAATAAACTAATCTATTTATTGACAATATTTTACTTTTAGAAAGACAGAAATTGGTATACTTCGAGTATGTTCTTGTGGCGAGGTAGACTAGTGGTCATGGTCGTGGACTCGTGGCTAGCGGTTTTCACCGAGTCTTGGGTTCGAGCCTTGATGACACAAAAGACCCGCCGTGTAACAGGGGCTGATGTACTTTAAATCTGCTGAGGCACTTTAAATCTGCTGAGGCTCAAAATCGGCGTGGAAGTTAGGAGAGGGAGATGCCAGCTCAGGTGTCGTCCTCGTCGCTTGACCGAGGCTCAAAATTACGAGGTCCGTCACCAATAGCCCTTGTATTGTTTCTAGTGTGACGTTAATAAAACCAAACATTAATCTATCGAATGTGTTCCTCAATACTTTATGTAGTCTATCAGTTTCTTAGTTTCAAATTTTATTAATTGTCATCTAAGGATTTAATCGAATTATTTCAAATTTGTACATTTAAAAATTAAGCGCAACAGTTCTTACCATCTTTTGTTCGCGGACCTCTTTGTCTATTAGACGACGAGCACGTATTCCAATATCTGTTGAACTTCCTCGCTGAAACATCCCTTTCTTAATGTGTATGAATAACACTTATGTATGAATAAATAATAACGAAAGTGATTATTTAGTAAAACAAATAACGAAATAAGTGTATCATACTTAAAATACCTGCTTTCTTCTTAGTATTATGCTGCATCCAAAGTATATAACGTATAGTAATGTAATATATGAATAATATTCTAATTAATAATACATTTAAACTTTTATGCATATGGAATATCTAGTTAAATTTCATTCATTAAATACACCCGAGAGCGAAAGTACGATTCTTGTTTGTCTTGTAAAAATATGAAATCGGTACTTCATATTATGAATAACAAATAGCACTGATATTGCAATGATTTAATGCATTCATATATAGTGGAACCTAATCAGGTGTCATTGAAAATAAATGTAATTATTTTTACCCAAGCTCCCGAAATCCTAGTTAAAACACTTACTCAACTGTGCTACGTTTAAGAAATGTGAAAATTTTTACGTGTTATGTAGCTGTAAATACTAAAATAACCTGAATGCCATGACCTATTATTTGTAATACTTTTCTTATACAGCTATAGAGATCCATATAATTAAACAAACCAACATGCATCAATAAATAAAATAAATCTACACTTTCTACTCCATCGTATGAAAATCCACAAAATATTGGGGAGTTATTATTTACGTATAAAAAATACTTCTCAAAATAGGAATGTTTTTGCTGTGCAATGATGCCCAAATATTGCTTAAAAGTTGTCTGGCTGTAATGAAAAGCAAATTTTATGATAAAAATAAGCAAATGACTCCGAAAAAAATATTGTAACATTATTTAAAAATTGTCTTTTATAAAGTTTTTTTCACTATGTTACCGGGTTACAGATATTTTAAAATGTACATCTTTCTCCTGCTGTTATCAAAATATTCAACTTAAAATTTCCACGAAATGTTATCTTAATCGTACTTTTCTCCCACTCACTATAAAAAAGTTATCAAATCAGATTTGTTATGGGATTCTTGTTTTAATAATTATATTTAATATTTAACTTTTGATTTTGATTACACTGATAGCATTTATCTCTGGTTTGTCTGAGAATAGTAAGTGATCTATTTTTTCCCCTAAAATTGATTTATATAACTGTTCTTCTCATACCTAATCCTGTGTATTATACTTTTTAATAATAAAGTGCTTCAAAATTTTATTTCAAGATTTTATTCAAAGGAAAGTTAGTTAAAATCGTTTTGTAACATGCTTTTTTAATAAGTAGTTTTTAAAATTCAGTTTACATATTTATCAAATGTGATTCGTTAAAATATAAAATTCTGCTTAAGCAACTATTATTGTTCGGCTTAAGTACATATGTGCCAATAGTTTTCCCTAACAAATCAAATTTTAAAGATACTTCAAACCTATTATTTTGATTCTTCCTTAAATATTCCCCTTCCATTCAAATTTTTTCGAGCTTTTTGAAATTTCTTTTAAGACCTCAGGCACTGAGTTAGAATTAAGAAATGGCGTTTTTCTCACAAAAGGCGAGGAAAACAAAGGTCCTTTTGATTGTTGGTACCAAGGCTCACTAAAATGATGCACGTTGTGTCCCAGTAGCAAGGTATTGGAAGCCTGTTCAGCGCCTTGAAGGTGGTCCGGCTACTCCGTTTGGGTCGCGTCGTACGAAAGCTTGACCGTTACCTGGAATATGGAGCTGCCATGCTTATCCTCCTTCTGTGCTTCTACATGTTGGTTGCCCACTGGCTAGCCTGTATCTTCTACAGTATCGGACGCAGCGACGCTGAAAATGGTGTCTCCTACAGTTGGTTATGGAAGCTTGGCAACGTTACGCAACAACAGTTCAACTTCAGCCGTATCACTAGCAAGGATCAAGTGAAATATGAACTTATTGGTGGTCCACCGAGAGGAACTATGTACATAACAGCACTTTATTTTACCATGACCTGCATGACTTCTGTTGGCTTCGGTAATGTTGCTGCAGAGACCGACAACGAAAAAGTTTTCACCATTTGTATGATGATTATTGGAGGTAAGTATCTACCTTGTCTTTTCCTAATATATCATTTGAGCTGAGTAAACTTGAAATAAACTTTGAATATATATATATATATATATATATATCCTTTTAATTTTTTACATTTAGAACTAACATACTACAGAATTAAAAGAATCAATAAGTTATCAAATTAACCAAAAATAAAATTAAAAAAATAATTCTATTTAAAAAATATTTAATGTAAATAAACCCAAAATTTACTTAAATAATATCTTATATAATACTAATTCATTAAGGATATATGCCATTAATTAAAAATAACAACTAATTTAAAAACGAAACAAACTCAAACATCATTATATGTATATATATTATATATATATACTCATTTACCCCATTGTTTACACGAAAATATATAATATTCGAGAACTCGCTTGTTGCTTTTATATACAACTCTTAAGGAATTATTTTATATTTGTATTTTTTCAAGACAATTTCGAGTTATAATAAGTTATGAAGATTCGAATACTTTATTACCGAGAAATATTAATAATTTTATATTAATAATTTTAATAATTTTATATTAAAAATTTTAATAATTTTATATTAATAATTTTAACAATTTTATATTTATAATTTTAATAATTTTATTTTAATAATTTTAATAATTTTATATTTATAATTTTAATAATTTTATTTTAATAATTTTAATAATTTTATTTTAATAATTTTAATAATTTCATATTAATAATTTTAATAATTTTAGGATTCATATAATTCTTATTAATAATTTTAGGATTTGTTGTAAAAATCTACTTAAAATTGAAATGAAAATAATTGCAGCATTTATAGAATAAACTTGCATTTAAAATCAAAGGGAAAAGAAATCGTCGCAAAATGTTTCAGTTAATATTCAAAAGTTTCATTATTTTAGTTAGAAGTGTATCCGCAGCTGAAGAAATTTGAGCTCGTACGGATACAATTTTCTTAATTCTCGTAAGTCCACGGTAACATTATTTGAATCGGGAAAATAGTTTTGCAATATTGGCTTAACTATCTTTTTGATTTCCATTAATTTATTTTATTATTTTATAAACTCGCTTTATTTTTTATAATACTCTATAAATTAGGAATAATAAATGAATTCTCTAAAGTTCTATGCCTGCATATTATTCCTTTGAAGCACAAACCTAAGAACCATGTAGGTAACATTATATTGTTGATAAAAAAAATTCATCACGAGAAGCAGTTGTGTAAGAAAATAACTTGAGATTAAATAAAACACTAGAGAGTTAGTATGTGTGAATAAAATTTCTTATGAAAATATTGTAGTAAAAAAAGAGCAAGTAGAAAAAAAAGAGAAAAAAGAGAAAGTTAAATGTTTATGACATTTATATGTTGCAAAATTTATGTATGCTATATATTAAACATATTGTGTTTCTGTGGTAAATGATCATTAATTACTAAAAGTTCATATGTTTTGAAATAAGGAAACTTTTATTTTTGCATTTAATTTGTTAAACAATATCTTTGAAACTGTAATAACTTAAATATGTTTGAAAGAGAGGCAATTTTTATGCAAAATCATTACTTATCTCATTATATATAAACATTTAACTTTCCAATTTTTCCCCTTATAAAATTTTTTGAGAAATAATAATTTAAATCTATTTCTTTTCATATTTTTCTTTTCTCATTACAAACTTATGCACTTTATTATTTAACTCTTTTATCATTTTCTTATCACTCTTCCTTCCCCCCCCCATTAATATTTTTTTTTTTATCTCTTACTACTTAGATTTACAAAAAACACAAATTTTATTCATCTTCAAACAAATGCATATTAATTTTTTTTTGAAAAATCTGAGTATATTATCTATAACAAATTAATAAAAGCAGTGGCAATAAACTAATGAAAATTAATAAACAACTAAAAATGATATGTCATTCTTAAAATATGAAATTTGTGTTTCACTAGATAATACAGCATATTTAGTATCCAGAATAATTTTTCACATTACACTTAGTGAAGGTGGGTAAAAATAACTTTTTTCCCTGAAAAAGTTGTTCATCAGTAAAAATAAAAATATTTTAATAACTGAGATAAAAAATGCATATTTTAAAGACTACAAGTAAAACAGATTTCCTTAAATAAATTACCACTATCATATTTTTCATAGTTTAAACTTAAAGTTTAAATTAACGTTAAAAGATTTATAAACCCAAATAATTCAAATGTATAATATTTTAAATCCTCATTTAATTATATGGTGCTGACGAAATTTTTTATTATTCAATTTCAGTTTTTTAGTTGATTCGAAAGATAGATTTGCTTAAAAACAATTAAGAGATTATTTTAAATTCAAATGTTACATTTAATCATTTTCTTTCAAATTTTAATGACTATGCACGCGAAAACGTATTAATCACTTGGATTAAACATGTATTAGTCAAACCTTGAATGAATTAGTTAAAACTTCTCTGACGTGCCATGTTCAAAAGAGAATATTTTTGAAATGTATTTAACTCATTACAATGATTTGGAGTGAAAAATGTTTAGAAACATGCTCTAGTGTTTCTAAGCTAACGCTGTTAAAAACTGTAGAGGGACATGTGACTTCACTAGGATGTTAACATTGTTAAAATGGGCGAGTTAGAATTTTCTACATTTTTTCTGCGTTTAAAACATATGAGATCTTAGTATTATTAAAATACCTCTAGGAAGGTTTTTTTTCTTCTATCATTGTCTTCATTTTAAAAGTTATTTAATTCAGTATAGTGTTTTATTAATCACTTACCCTTTCATAATTTTAGCATTACTTTTCTAAGCATCAGGAAAAACAATTCAAAATACAAAAAACTGTTCCCCTGTCCAACACACAAAAGAATGGAGCTTTAATTTTTTTTTCTTAAAATCCGAATAATCCTCTCAAAATTGTGAGATATATCAAGATATAGAAAAAAAAAAGTAGTCCAGAACAAATAAAGGCCATTACTTACGAGTTTATGACGCCTCCATAAAAAAATAATACCCAGCAAACATAAGACGAAAGAAATGATTAAAAACAGTAAAGGCGAAATAAAAGCCATAAAAGCTACTCAATAAATCGTTCCCCAAAAACATCTCATACAGCCCTAAGCCAAAACAAGGAAATAAGCTCAACGGAGAAAAGCAAAATAATTCAAACAACCACGAAAACGATCAGAGAGAAGTGCACAGTCCAAGAAGCGGAAATATTAATAAATCAAAAGGCTGCAATGTGTGTGGAAATAGGCATTCAATTACTTTGGCGAGGTGGCGGAATTTTTGGTAAAAATGGAATTCAAAGTACCACAAATAAGGGTAGATCATTGTGCTGAAAGAGCATTGGTAAAGAATGACATATGCCAACATTATGCGCACAAAATGTCCATAAAATGGATTTATCTGACTAGAGTGGTCTAGGTAATTATCGGGTTAACAGTCTGTTTGGAATGTTTTGCAGATCCCAAGGGAAACGAATGTCTTAATTGAAAACGTTTCTAAAAATTGTTATTGTAAAAGAAAAGTCACGTGAGTTTAAATCTGATTTTTGAAAAATGGAAAAATATAGTTTTCAATTACTAATGAATTTTTTATTTAAATTAAATTTTTTTTTAAATGTGAACTAAATAAAATTATAGTATATTATCGCATTAATGTCTCGTGTACTATTTAAAAAATTTACTGGTCGAACAGTCACCAGTTTCTATTCTGCGATTGCACTTGTCACGTTATTATTATTTTAATCCTAGATTTTTCCAAAAAAGTTATTTAAAAAGTTTTACAGGTTAAAATGTATAGTAATCTTCATCATTATGAAACTTTAACATGTTATTTCACACATAAATTTTAAAAAAAATCAAAATTAAAAATGCTTTCATTAAAATAGCAGCAATGTTATAAATGCACCGACAAAAAATTGGTGATTGTACAAAGCAGAAAAGACTTCTTGAGGTTCTAAAACCTTTCGGGTTTTTATCCCTGATCTGACTGGAAGAAATATTTATGGCGATACTGAACTCCGGAATCGACTCTAGTCCAGGAGTAGATGTAGATTACGGAAGATGTGTGAAAAATATTTGAGAATTAATACTAGCAATAGCACAAAAATTGTGATAATTACTTGAAACGTTACATTTAAGAGAATTAGAGTTTTAGATTTATTGTCACTCAATACTTTGTTAACTTAGTACTGGGGTTAGACACTATTGTGATCCGTTAAAGAGAAAACGGAATTATCTTCATTTGAATGAAATATCCTGAAGGAAATTAATTTTAAAATTACAAGATGAAAGATTGTTTATTGTAGGCAGCTGACTTGTTGGTGAGAGGTGGGGACCGGGTTCGGTTGTCCAATCGGGTAAGCAGCAGACTTCAGCTTGAGTTCGATGGAAGGATCAGAACGGGGTAAGTCGCTTGTTTCGGTTTGGCCGAGAGAGCGTTTTCTGATTGGCCATTAGGAGAGGTTCCTACCATCCAGAGGCGGTGCTATGGACTAAGTAAGAAATTTCGAAAAAGGAGGAAAGAATTTTAGTGGAATTAATAGAGTAAAGTTTCATGGGGCCTATGTAATAGAACATTATTTTTACATACGATATAGTTTTCTCTATTTTGTAGGGCTCTATTCGTGGAGTTGTCTATTTTGTTGAAGAATTTTATAAGTCAATATTTCTTATATACCAGTGGACTTTTAAAATTTCTCTACGGATAACATTTTAAAAATTTTCAAGTAGTGTATGGTATGATCTGCAGAATAGGCTCAGATTGGGGGCAAGCGTAGGCCAGGATTTATCGGATTGTCTGTATGACCAGTTATTTTTTTTAAATGTTCCTAAAACTTGGACGTTTTCAACATTACAGAGATAGGGAAAACGCCACGTGAAGTGAGCTCCTTGAGGTATGTAATTGGAATTGAAAATTGAGAACGATATACACTGGTGAAATAAATTAAGAGAATTTGCATATTTTATCGAATTGCATGAAAAGAACTGAACTGATGGAAAAACCACTGCTTCTTGATAAAAATGCAAATCTTGTACGGCAAATACGTAAGCGTACACGTGTGTATAGGCAGAGCCAGCAGAAAAATAGGTTTATAAGCGCTTGGAGGGTAAGACGAATTTCGTTCGCTAGCACACCTCCTCGAACTTCTTGGTGTTATCTTGCAGCAATCGGTTTAATTCACATCGGAACAGTAAAACTGAATAACTACCAATGTTTAGATGATGGAATGAGGTGGGGAGGCTAGAGGCAGGCCAATCGCAAGTCCAGATATGCAGAGAGTTTAATTTAACACCCAGCGTCGTGTGTAAACTATGGAAACAGCTCCAGGATACTGGATCCATCGAGAGAAAGCCTAGGCAAGGTCATCCAAGAGCCACGATGATCAGAGAAGATCGCCATTTATCCATTATCCATTTTAGCGAGGCGTATCAGAGGGACTACAGCTTCTCAGCTCTCTCGGGACCTGTATGCAGCCACAAGAACCCATGTAGTTAACAAGGGTGACTGTTTCCAAAAGGCTGAACGAGAGAGGGTTTTCTGTCAGAAGACCGGCTGTTTGCGTCCCGCTCACGTCTACGAACAGAAAAGTCCGATTAGTATGGTGCAGGCAGCATAGTGATTGGAGTATGAAGCAATGGGCGACCGTTCTGTTCACCGACGAATCCTGTTTTAGCCTAAACACCAATTCTCGCCGTACTTTCACATGGAGAGAGCCAGAGACTCTCTACCTACCCTCCGATGTCCGCGAAATCGACAATTATGGCGGTGTAATGGTCTGGGTAGGCATCATGTTGGGTGGCCACACACATCTCCACGTCTTTGACAGAGGCTCTGTGACTGGTGTGAGGTATAGGGATGAGGTCTTGGAGCCCTATGTTTGCCTTTTCCGGGGTGCAGTGGGCCCCGAGAGGCCACATAGAGCTCTTCTGGTCGACGAATTTCTCGAGAGTGAGGATATTCGCCGGATGGATTGACCAGCCAGGTCTTCCGACCTCAATCCTATAAAGCATGTCTGGGACGCTCTGGGGAGGGCAATTGCAACTCGAAATCCCCTCCGAGAACCATCAAAGAACTGAAAACAGCGTTGGTGAATGAGTGGGACCAAATGCCACATGCACTGACAAACTGCCTTATTTCCAGTATGACATTACGCTGCAGGGCGTGTATAGCTGTAAGAGGGCACTATAACCCCTATTAACCCAGTTCTTTTGTGCATTCTGCAAACGCTGTTTCAGACCTTCAGACTCCCATGAGTGTCACGCACAAACATGTGTGTCTATTATAACTTTTGAATGTTTATTTTGTCTGTATTATATCAACTTATGTTCACACCAATTTTATTAAAATCTGTCCAATAGTTTTGGAGATTTTAGATAAAATATGAAAATTCTCTTTATTTCTTACACCAGAGTATTTCAATCAGAATCAAGTAATAAAAAACTCCACTCAAATTATTTTCGAAGAGCAGAAATTTCTAATGAGCCTAGCTCGCGAGAAATGAATTATTAATTCATTACAACTTAAACGATGAAAGAATTCGAAGAAACATTTTCAGGTAAATTAAAGGAAATGATTCATCGAGGCTTTTGATGATTTCAAACTACAGGAAATTGTGATACTATGTTAATATTGTAATTATTCAAAAATCCATTACTTCAGATTTTTCTCAGAAGCTTTCAAACAGTATTAATATTTTAAAATGTATTAAATAATTTAAGGTTACGTAAGATTTTCACAATAAAATATATAAATATATCTTTTTAATTTTTAAAAAATTAAGATTTCTTCAACATTTAAAAAAAACCTTATTGGTAAAACATGGCATAGTTACAGCTAATATATAATGGATAGTTAAAAATAATCGTTGATGAAGTAACATAGATCATGTCTTATTAATACAGAAAGGAAAAAAGTCTAATTATTATTGTTACAAATATTAATTGAACAGTTATATTAAAAACGTGCTCAGTGTCATATTACTCAGATCAAATAATTAGTAAAAAATATAGGTTACTTTAAACAAATTTTAATTGATGAATATAGCGTAAAATAAATTCGTTGATGTAAATACATTTGCTTCAACATTGCTTCTTTAGATAATGAAAATAAATAAATTTCCTTTCAAATATCATTTGGAAAAAATACGAATTTTATTTATTATTTAGTTAGTTCGAAAATACGGCATGTCATTTTCTTATCAGTTTGTTTTTTTTTTCCTTTCTTTTATTGAACAATCTCTATAGAATGTGTTATTTCACACTCCTTACTCTGATCTTCCTACTTTTTCTTTTGCAAATAAATGTATTATTTGTTAATAAGCATCTACGATTGTGTATGTGGACAATATTTTTTTTAGATATTGTCTTTTGTGTATTTCTAAAATTTTAACTGAATTGTGGTATAAATTCATATATTAATAATGAAAATGTTTTCCTTTGTTTGGGTTGCTCATCCAAGTAGGCAGCTTAAAAATTTATAAAAAAAACCCGGATGGATTATTCGCAATCATATAACATGAAAAATCAAATACCACTAAAAGTTAAACTTCTCAAGAATTCAATTAATTTTTCTCAAGAATTTCACAAGACCTTGTTTATCTAAAAGCAGTGTAACCCTCTCATTCAGAAACACGTGTTTTAGATTCCTCGTGAAGCAATTAAACATCAAGAAAAAAGTTAAAACGATAAAACTCATTAAAGACAGCTTCTAAGGAAACTGACATTTCTAAAGAATTTACTTTATCTTATTCCGCAGTTTCTAACCTTATCTGTGAATTGGGAGAGAGTCTTTGAAAATTTGACATTCCTTGACAGTGAGTGGGGAAAAGAAAAGAATGCACCCCTGTAAATGTGATATTCGACATCATTAACTCCTCGACAACGTGGCCTAAAAGCATTGGATATCTTATGAAACGTGTGGGGATGACAGGCAAAAACTAGATAATCATATTTTGAAAAGAATATAAAATGACCGCGTGTTTCATGTAATGAAGTTCAACTATTTCCATTAAAAGAAGGTGATATCACATTTGATGAATAAGTGGGTGAATAATTAAACTGGACAAGTTAAAATGCTTATAGATTTCTCTTTTAAGTAGATATTTAGTTGTCTAATTAGGAATTTATACGCTATCATTAGATATAAAAATACCATTTAGCTATTTTTTTCTATTTTATTTTCTAAGACATCTACAAATGCTTAAGCTTGTATTGTTTACGATTTAATGGATTTTATTTAAGTCTTTAAAAACTGTTGTATTTTTTGGACACTTATGTCTTCTTCAAAAGTAAGATAAAAAGTTTGTTTGGGAAGGCAAGAATAAATTATTTCTCAATATATTTTTTTATAAAGTATCAAAAAAATATTCCGATAAAAAATTTTAAACTTAGACATGACCTTCAAATTTTGAATTTCAGCATCTTTTGATTTATAACAACTTGGAAAATAGAAATTTTACAGACCCGTTTGAAAATTTCTAATATTCTCGAAACAAGATTACACTGTAATTCGTTTGTGTTTGTCCTTTATATTAAGTTAGATTATATTGAACATTAACATTGAATTTTAGTCCTGTTATAAATTATTGCATGTTTGTTTTCATTATTTTAGCTCTGCTCTACGCAACTATTTTTGGTCATGTGACAACCATTATTCAGCAGATGACGTCAGCGACTGCTAGGTATCACGAAATGCTTAATAACGTTCGAGAGTTCATGAAACTTCACGAAGTGCCAAAAGCTCTCAGTGAGCGCGTTATGGACTATGTAGTATCAACATGGGCCATGACAAAAGGAATAGATACAAACAAGGTAGAGTTATTTTTGTTTCTGTTTTTATATAACAGACATTATTAGCATGCTTATTGTGCATGCTTAATTGGTGGTCCTAGATGGACCCTGAATTATTTTAAAAACCGTTTTTTTGTACGTATTCGATGAATAACATTTGGACTCTGAGTTGTGCGCTTCAAAGTAATTTTTTGTAAAATTCCTCTTACTTTCATGATCAAACATGCCACCCGTTGCACGTAACAGAAAAAGATAAACTAATTCCGTAAGATCAAAATTTAAACCGATGACATCACGGTGAAAGCTGGAGTCACCGTCCCGTAGACCGTCGTGCAGCAGGGTTCATGCGTGTTAAATCTATGGGGCTCAGTCCTCATGTTAAAGAGTAGTGGAAGTAAGGGGAGTGGATGCCAGCTCAGATGTTGTCCTTGTCACTTGACCGTGGCTCAAGAGGACTAAGTTCATCACCAATGGCCATGTTCTGTTTCTAAATGAGATGTTAATGAACAATCGAACAATCAGTAGCAACAAAATACTAATGCTTAAGTAAAAAAAAAAAAAAAAACTTAAAATAAGTTGACTTAACTACTCAAAAATAAAGCCGATGAACCGTTGCGTACGATGTGTTGCATATGTGTAAACATAACAAATATTATTGTAATAGTTTTTGTAGTTATTTCGTTAATTGTAAATATTTTTAATTCTCAATCGTTATTAATTGCACTTATCGAAATTAAACCTTAAAATAAAAATATTAGTTAATGGAATGCTATTTTGGTCTGGAACGAAGCCATCGAAACTCATCATACTTACCAGTCTGCGCTGAAGTGTTACTAAAACTTATTAGACCAGTTAAGGGCTAAAACGAAGCAAATTTTTTTTATTATAGTCTGCCTTCGCAATAGCGGATTGATTGGGTTAATTTAAGCTAAACTTTCGGAAAATTAGCTTTTGGGTGCCTATCCTCTGTAAGATTTAGACAACAGATTTTCTGAAGTTTTTATTTACAATAAATCGATTTGTGATAAAGAAACTAGAGCAGAAAAATTATGTCAGTAGATCAAACCTTTTACAGTTTCATTATATTGATTTCTGCAAGTATCTCAAATTGTTTTCAATGAAAATATGGGATCTCTCTCTGGTTTCGACCCTCCTTCTTGTCAACTGGGTTTTTCCTTTTTTTTTTTTTTTTTTTTGTATTTCTTGCGTTTAGATCAAAATTATACGTAGTTTGGGACCGCATAGCTAAACGTGGCTCTGGAGCCATAACCCTGTTTTCTGTCACTCACTCGTGAGTGTTATGTGGAAACTTGGGGAAAGGGGGCTCAGCTCAGAGAGAGAAGTGTCATCGTCGTCACTTGAACGAGATTCAAAATTACGAACTCCGTCACCAGTAGCCCTCGTGTTGATTCCAAGTGTGACGTTAATAAACAATCAATCAGTCATTTCTTGGAGTTTTCTGTTAATATGCTCTTCATACTTTGCACTCCTTTTTCAAGAATTTCAAACTACGACTTAAATTTTGAGCTTTTACCTTAAAAGCAGATAAAAGTGACTAAGAACTAAAGAATAAATTAAGAATTAATCGGCCAATTACTTTACCCCTGACTCGTTCAGAAATTATAAAATTTGTAACTTCACGCTTTCACTTCTTTCATTGTGCCGCCCCAATTTATTAAAGTTGAGCCACAAAGTAAATGTCAGCTAATGAAGGAATACAAATATATATCATGTATTGTAGAACAAGTCCTTACTCGGGTACGAACCTAAAGATAATTTTCATAAAATGCTGCTTTATCTTACCATCCGAATATCCGAATACGAGTCGGTACTAAATGTGTATCTAGATCCGACAAAATATAAATTCACAGATGATCACTTCATACTAATAGTTAAGACAAAACTTCCAATCTCTCTCTTACCACTAAGTTTCGCATTAAACTATTCGCTGCTTATAAATATTATTTCATCAAGCTCATTTACTATGCTTCAATATTTCTAATCTAATTTACTAAAGTCGAGTTTCATTTACTAGAAGAGGCTCTCTAATTAAAGTTCGGCTGCTGGATTGGCGCAGGATGCGTTAAATGACAGGATACCTAAAGAATACTATTAACATTTATTTATTGTAGTTAATTCTAACGATAAGAATGATATTGACAATCAGGTAAAGTGATTATTGCACTTACATTTGCGTAACATTTTTTGGTGCTAGTTGCACCCTAGGAAAAGAAGTACCATGTCCTCGGATGCAGCATTCTTGTCGTATGTTTAATAGATTTTTAATGTCCATTCTCTTCGGAAATTTTGTGTGCAATGAAATTGGCCATGACTTTTTCAAAGCCACGGGCCATAATCTTTACTTTTGGTTAGATAGTTGCATTAATAATCTTAGCTATTGGGCACTGAACACCCCAACTGGGAAAGGAAATCTTACCTGCAAACTGTAGTATATCTGAAGGGGAGTGATTTGGTTCCCAGTGGATTGAAGTTTATAAGCTTAAGACTTGACTTCAAAATCCATGGGAAATAGAAATATCGCTTGACCTTTCATACGGGTTCAGTCATCTTGAATTTAGATCTTGTCTGAATATAAGGTTGAACTCTAATGAACTTATTAAATGTGGTCACCGCATACTTCTCCGCAAGTATCATCGTGATGATACGAAATAATCAGGAAAATGGACGCGTCGACCGGAACAAGTTTGATGAAGGCTTGCTTTTGTTTGTTCATTAAACAAATGCTTAGCACAGCATTATCCAGATTTGGCTCCTGTGCCATGAACACCGACATTCACTCACGTACGTATTCCATACTTCACATCAAAAGCTTGTCTCTGTCAAAAGAAAGAGAAATCCATTAAAATGTTACGATAAGCTTGAAAAAACGACACTTATTGATATTGAATTTTAACTGATTTCCGAAAAAAAAATTTTTTTTTTCAGTGCCAAAATTCTTTAGAGAACTTCATAAACTACAATTCCATTTTTCGCATGCTTTTTGTTCGCAATGTTTTATGTATAAATCAGTTGTCTCAAATTCATTGCCATCTAAATATAACTTCGTGCATCGAACTTATAAAAACTTAAATGTAATTTTTCCTTCTACAGCTTGCGCGTCACATTTCTCGTGATTTGATATTGTAATCAATTCTCAAATGTATTTTACCAAATCAAAAATCATATGTTCAATAAATACCAAACTATAGTAATTACACCTGTTAACAGTCGCATTTCGCATAGATAAAAGGAGGAAGTTAATTACTTTTAAAAATTTTGCTACAGTATGAGAAACTATAGCTTCCAACTAAATCATTATAATTTTAAAAATGTGTTATGGATTTGTCATTTCTTTTGAATATCAATAGGCTTTGAAAATTAAGGATTCTACAAAATTTTATTGCTTAACCAATTCCTTTATACTCGGAGCAAATAACTATTATCACCTTTCCTTATATTACATTCCTATACGAGAAGAAGTCATATGATCTTAGTCATTTATTTTCAGTTTAATACCGGTTCGTCGCCTATAACACATGTGCCCGTGGTAACCTAGTGATTATGAGAGTGGAATGGCGGCTGGCGGTTTTCGTCGAGTCGTCAGTTCGAGCCTCGAGGCCACTGAATACCCTTCGTATAGCCTGTGCTGATCCATATTAAATATGTCTTGGCTCAAAGTCCTCCCGTTGGCGTGGGATGCCAGCTCAGGTGTCATCCTAAACACTTGACCGAGGCTCAAAATTACGAGGTCCGTCATCAATCACCCTAGTTTTGCATCTTGTGCGACGTTAATAAAACCAACTAGCCAAGCCAATAACACATAAAATATTTCTGCGGAAATGCTAGAGTATTTGTAGATTAGTCGATCATGTATTAACTTCTTTAATTTTCGCATTTTGATTCAAGTCTGAATTTGATTATTATCTAAAACTATTAGGTCCACCTTTGTCACCAATAGCTTAATATTTATATCTATAGTGTGATGTTAATATATTACCAAAGCTAACCCTTAGTCTTAACCCTTTTCTATTTTACTCTTTACAAAGTGCTCAGATAATACTTTCAGAAGTTTAAAATCATTGAGCGAATCCTTCAAATTACGATATAAATACGCTCCAGTAGAGCAAAACCCTAAAGATTTATATTTCAATAATGCTTTTGTAGAAAAAGCACGTTCTCGCAAATACTATGATGACGGTGTATTATTGTAAATGTAGCTTCAGGATCTTAAACTGAAATATATATTAGTGACTTTCGTACGATTTAATGCGGAAGAAAGAGCGGAGAGATCAAAACAGTTATTTTTATTTCTATATTTTGTACTGAAATTTAAGGCACCCATTGTTGTGATTTTAGAATTAAATCATTTTATGCGGAAGAATAAAAATGTGCATTTAATTTCATCTAAAAGTAATGTAGCAACTAGTGCGTATCATAAAAGCAATGTCGCATGTCAAAATTATTGTATTTTCGAAAACATTAAAACCAATTTCAACTATTAGTTCAGGATTACATAAATCGTTATTTCGTAGTTTTGTATACTCTTTCCTAATGCATGAAGAAACTATTTGACGAATATCAATGAAATAAAAATCCTTTATTGCAAAACATTTCTGTGGCTCTCCTTTGAAGTATAATTAATTTGAGGAATTTAAAAAGTTCCGATTCTCGGTAATGTGAAAAAAAAAAACTTTTTACTAAAACTTTTAATAGCGCACTTTTGAAAATTATCAATTTCTGTCGAAATAAATCATGTCAATTAATGCCCTGTCAGTTTTTGTTGGTTACATGATTTACATCTCTTTCCTTTTTTCAGTATATTCGAGTTTCATATATCGGGGATACACAACTAATCTTCCTTTTCCCATGAATTTTAATGTTTTTAACGCATACGGGGTGGACTTTCTCTTGGGATTAATTAATTTTGCGTTCTTCGCTCATTTGCTTTTTATCTCTGTCACCTTAATTTTTATTTTTTGTTACTGTACTTTAAAACCTTAAGCGTGTTAAACATAAACATCTTTTTTATGTGTTTTATCTTATAAAATTTTAAACTGCAAACCCCCTATTTACAAATTAAAAAAAATTCCTTTGTTTAATTTTTCAGATTTTATGTTTATTTTAGATAAATATGTTTTAAAATGTTTTAATTTTTTATACATATAATTGCATGGCTTTTTTTCCTCATTCAAATATGCAGTTCGTAGCAACTTGTAAAAGTGAAGTGACTGTTTTAGTCTTGTGGTCATGGTAATAGACTCGTTTTCGTCGAGTCGTGTTTTCGTACTATGATGCCACTAATGAATCATTAGTTATATTTACCCATCAAAATAATATTTTTTTAATTGAAATTAATACGAAAAATAAAAATAATATACTCTTGGGGATAGAATACACTTTCTTTTCCATTTATTAAGATGGAGCAAGATTATTGTAATAGCAAAGTTTGCCATAGACCGGTCGTTTTACTAACACACACGCACGCACGCACACACACCATTCTACCATAAGTTTCACCATACAGCTTTAGTTAGTATAAACGTTAATTAATAATCATAACAAATTTATTTTTATTATTATTATTATTTGAACAAGCTTCAATAATTATTTAATATATCGGATTACGTTAAAAACCTGAATTTGAGAGAAGATATTGATTTTTTTTATTTAACTATTAAAATATTTAATATTTTCCATTTCTAAAGCTACCTTCAATTTATTGCTACAATATATAGAAATTAAGTTATAAGCATATTAATATTATACTATTTCCAAAACAATAGCAGGAAATCACTATTTAACAACCATAAGCTAAAGTCTACTCATAAATATTCTTTTTTTCTTCCTTTTTTAATAATATTTACTGCTTTTTTTTTTTTTTTTTTTTTTTTTAAAACTTATTAAAAAAAGCTAAACATAAAATATGAAAATGATACAAGGTTTCTCAAGAGAAATTAATACTTTGAAAATTAATAAATTAAAACTTTGAATTACTAATTAATACTTTAAATGAATACTTGAATATTAATAAATTAATACGTCTTGAAAATTAATACTTTGAGAAATATCGATTAATTAAAATCCTTCTGGGTCATCATCTAGCATGGAATATGTTGGTACATATTGTACCTTCGAATGTTCTTGTCGTTTGAGACAGTTGAAATATTCATCCTTTTACGGAAAAGAGAATATTTTGAAGATATGCTATTTTTTCATGTTTTATACCGAGAAATTGCATTATAAATTTTTTTATTACAATAAAAAAATTTTTATTGCAATAAATTTTTTAAAACTGTTTTTTTATGTATATCTATTTCAGCTAGTATTAAGTATAAGAAAAATTATACATTTTTTTTTTAATCATGGTTCCCAACGTAGTTGAATACCTTAAGAAATTAGTATCTTTTAAGGTTTAGAATGAGAAATTATCCCCTTATACATATATATAATAAAATTTACTCCAAATACAGAAAAATAAGTATCGTTGATTACGGTCACTAATTATTATTATTATTTTTTTTTTTTCATCTCATCCTTATTTTTTCATGGATCTCAGCAAGAACGTGAAGGTAGTAATGTTTATTTATAATTTGACCTTCAAGAACCCAGTGAAGGTATACAATTCCATGAATAATCGTTGAAAAAAATAAAAAGCAATAATCGTTGTTTTTAATTTTGATTTGCTCATTCCAACTTTTTAGGCTCTTCCACTGCATGGATTGGTGTTTCGTTTCAGGATCATAAGTAAAAAACCACGATTAGTCACATGTTATCTTTTCCAATACATTTGAGTCATTTTGAATGGTATTTAAAGTGTCGGTATAAACATGTTTGCGAGCTTCTCGTTCAAATGTGAGAATTTTAGTCACCTATTTTTTCACACACTTTTTCCATGTTAAAATTATGTAAAATTTGCCGTACGGATTCTTTGTCAATTCTTATAGTTTAAGCAATCGCACGAATATTTAATCGACGCTTCTTAAAACGCTTAAACCACTCAAAAACACGTGCATGCGATAAACATTCGTTTCCGTACACTTCTTTCTATAAATTATGAATTTCAGTAGTGGTTTTTCCAAGTTTCATGTGAAATTTCACAACAATTCATTGTTCTATCGTTACAATTATCATTTTTCCGTCGAAACTAGAAAATAACGAATGTTAATGAATGCTACGACTATACGGATTTCATTACAGAAGCTATAGGCACTGCATTCGAAAAAGGATTCACGCTGTACATCTGTTGGTCGCTGTTATTTGGCGCATGCGTACTTCTGTAGCAGATTCAGTCTTCTTATTTGATATCCACAACTCGCAGTCAGCGTGAAAAATATTTTATTATTAAATAAAACATTTTACAATTTACATTATTTGTCTGAGCTATTATTGTATTCCTTTAGAATTCGTTATATTACTAACACCAATAAATAATTTGTTACAGCCATTAAACATTTTATAGCGTACTTTTTTTTAGTCATTACACTTTTCTATTCAAATGTGTTTATTGTTGAGCGAAATGAATCGTACCAAGGTAATGATCATAACTTTAATCACATTTTATGAAACCTTTAATATAAATTTTTATATGCATATTCAATTGATTTGATTCCTTATTAACGTCGCAGTGAAAAGCAATACGAGAGCATTGATGTCGAGTTTCGATCCTCGGTTAAATGTAGAGGACGATATGCGAACTTGCACCTCCTACTCCGCACTTCCACACTACCTCAATGAGAGGACTTAGTAACTCCACCAGATTTAAAATACATCAGCCCCTCTATACAGAGAGTCTTTATTGGTATCTAGGTTTTGGAGAGGGGGGCCCCGAGTTCCCTTCCTGCCATATCCCTTTCACGATTCATCACATTTTAATCGATTGTTAGATGTTTGATCATTGTCGTTTAAATTTTTTTTCATTCATCAGTTTTAAACCTATCTGATTTGGTGGGGGGAACCCCCACAACTTATTTTCTTTTTTAAAACACATTCGCCTTTTACACCACATTTGAAGTTTTAACTTACCTTTTTTTATCACTTTGTGTTTGTTTTATATTTTTCATTCTAATTGATTTTAACAAATGTTTGGCGCAGCATAGCCTTTTTTTGCTCTTGCGCCATAAAACATTACAGTCACTCACTTACTGGTGTCAAGGTTCGAAACCACGCCACGACAAAAGCAATGCTAGCCGCGAGTTCACGACTATGACTACTAGGCTACCGCATGTAGAATCGATTTCTCACTCCCATATGGAACTGAATAATTTTAAAGGTTAAAAGAAAAAGTTCACTTAAACTGGTATTCAATGGATTTGTATGATGAACATCCTTCACCACAACGGGATAATTAATTCCTGTAAACAAAACTGTACTCTTTAAATTGTACAGTACTACTGTACTGTACACTTAAAATTGTACAGTATTTTACCTAGAAATAAAATAATTTTTAAATAAAGTATAAAAGGGGACCATTTAGGGGTAGAGTTCACATAAAAAAGAAATCCTAAGCCAACAGATGTACAAGTAATTATAACCGTTCAATCACACTATTATTTCACTGATCTTCGTTAGTACACTAAGGGATAGATAGGTTGCCAACTCAGGTACAGACCGTGTCACTTGATCATGGCACGAGATCAGGAAGCGTGTTGCTTCTCTAAACTCGACGTTTATTAAATTATAAATTATTGTACTGACGTGGTTCAAACTAGAAGGGCCTTTTTGAAAAAAGCAAATAAACAAGTCATTTGCGCTAGAAGACATTTGTTGCTTTGTAATCAAAATCGTGGAATGTATAAAAACATTAATTAAAAATGTGTTCAAATGCATTAAAAACAGTAATTCGTTCTGTGCAATTCACTTGCTTAAGTTAGACTTTTAAAGAAGGTAAATATGGGGAATGTGGTAGTGAGAAAAATTTGATTTGGACATTTTAAATTTTGTTTTGTTTCAAAATTTATAAGCGTTGAGTGAGAGAAGAATTGACTCCTGAGTTTATTAACAAACTTTTCCATTTAAGTATTACATGACTCGTGTTGTAAAAAAATATGAGAAACTAATCTGGAAAATAATGGAATGTACAGCATTGGATATTAAATTGAAATGAAATGACCTTTTTTAGGTAATAAGTGCAAGAGTGATCATGTAT
The DNA here is from genome assembly GCA_019974015.1 of Nephila pilipes. Classification (NCBI taxonomy): domain Eukaryota; kingdom Metazoa; phylum Arthropoda; class Arachnida; order Araneae; family Nephilidae; genus Nephila; species Nephila pilipes. Next base: position 35,188 of record BMAW01110386.1, on the reverse strand, counting down.
AAATAATAATTCTGCAATTATTTTCTTTCACGTTTACTTTTACATGAATATCATTATAAATCAAACGTAAATTTTGAAATTTCAGACTTTAATATCTTAAAACCAAATTAGTGCGATTAACAAATTGATTCAGAAACGTAAAAATTGTAAAAGCCTGACATATTCCAGTTTTGAAGCTGCCTGCATCCATCTTTCACATTTTTATTCAAGTTCGCCAAATAAATAATCGTTCTTTTCATTGAATATTACTTTACAACAACATAGTTTTGTTTTTATAAGTAGTAGCGGTATTGAATAAATTTGGAAAATGAATTGGAATTATACAAACCAACTGGAGCTTTTATTATCTTGAAAATTATTAAGCAAATTCTTGAAAAACGTGCATTTTACTGTTGGAAAATTCCTAAAGACTTTACTTCTTAAAGTGATCAAAATAATGAGATCTAAACGGAAATAGAATATAATTAATTTCCGTAATGATGCTCTAAAAGTAGAAAATAAAAAGCCACAAGCATTTAAAACATAACTGAAAATGAAATTCTATGATCGATTTTAGTCAATGAATCGATTTTTATGACTCAAACTACTACTTCATTCTAAGAAATAATACTCGTATTGCATCTGTATCATAGTTTATAGATTGAATTTCATATCTTATGCAATATCTATCCGCGCTGAAACTTGAGTTTCCGCATATTCGGAATAAAACATTTCTTCCGTGTAAAAGCAATTTCAGTAAAATAATTTCAAACATTATATTTTGTGTGCTTAAAAATAATTTTTAAAACTTTTATATGGTCTAAAAGAGAAAATTAAAATTAGTTTTTATGAATACTTGCAAAGGATATATTATTTAAGGAAACAACTCTATTCTCTTTCTTCGTAAAAACACTTTCTGTAATCATCCATTACTCACTTAGGAGGCTTCTCCTGTTACATTGGAAGACAGTCTGGTGATGGGATTTTTAATCCTTTTTTATAGTCTAGAATTGTTATCCAGAGACTATTCTAATTAGAAAGGACAATAAAACGTAATAACATTATTCATAAGTAATGAATAATGTTATTTTTCTTAATTTTTAAAGTCAGATTTAGCTATGAAGTACATGATTTTATGGATAAAAAAGAACTACACGGAATACAAGGAAGTAATGCATAGAAAAAAAAATTAGGGATTATATATTCTTAAAAATGTTTCAGTTTTATAAGGAAATCTGGGTTATTGGTGTTGTATTGTTTTAAAGTATTACGGAAAATACTAATATAAATACTTTCGAAAGATAAGAGTTTTTTTGTCAACAGTTTTAAGCAAATTAAAAAGAGCGATGTATTAAAGTTGTAATAATATTATAAATAATCTGGAGTATAAATCAGACTTCTCACCTCATTTAAGTACACTACCAAAATTGTCACGATAAAAACAAAGAAGGGTATTGATTATAAATGCGACCCATATTATTCTATATAGAGATATAAAATTTTCGACATTTTAACTGAAAAAAGAACCACTAATAATTCTTATGTTCTTATGTAAGAATAATTCTTATGTTAAAAAAATAAAGTTCAGATCCTGATTCTTGCTTTTGAATTAAATTCTATCTCAATTAAGGATTAATTAAAGAAATTAATGGCCTGTGGTTGAGAGATATCTCTACGTATGGGAGATGAATAAAATGCATATTGTTATACGTATTTGAAAGTTTCTAATTTGTGGAGATATTTAAAATAATCCAAATATTATGTACTATATAATAGATATTCCACCTGATTTCTCACAAAAAAATGTTCTTTCCAACAAAACATAGAAATTTAACTTTTTTAAAGTTAAAATGATAGAAAATACATTTCAAATTTATATTTAATCATTAAGTTGTCGCTCACTGGAAAAATCACCGACTGTTAGTATGCAAAATAATGCCTTTATTATCTGTACGTGAATTTCAAGTAAACTTGCCCATTTCCAATAAATTAAATTTTCAAAAAGAATAATGGAAAGTTGTCTTATTCTTTAACACATACTCATTTTCATTGATGCTATCCACAGATGGAAGGTAAGGGAGTTATTTATAAGTGAAAGTTATAATATTGACAATAAAACGATTCTCAAAAGATACACGCAAAAAAACTTTATCTTAAAGTATATACTTATAATATTAAATAGGGGGGGAAAGACAACGAACATTTGATTCATTTTTGTCCCTTTTTGTTCGTAAAAATGAGTTTTCAGATCTTTTTCATAAGTTCGTGGAACAATCGAATTCTTATTAATGTTAGAGTGGATTTGGCGAATGTTTTTTTTATGGATTGAAGTTAAAGGTAACAGTATTGTGAGCGAAAACAATACACATTTCTTTTTTAACTATTTATATTTCACTCCCCCTTCTGATTTATAAACTTCCTTTTCATTTTCTTTACTAATAAATTAATCACGTCACGTTTACTTATTACCCAACTTTTAGCCTTCGTTTGGCTTTTAATTTCCTTTTAGTCTTTAAATATCTGACAATAATGGATTGATTGGTTTTATTAACATCGCACAAGAAGCAAAACTTGGGTGATTGGTGACGGACCTCGTAATTTTAAACCTCGGTCAAGTGACGAGGACAATACCTGAACTGGAACCTCTCTCTCCTGACTTGCGCACTACACCTTCGGGAGGATTTTGAGCCTCGAGAGATTTAACTTCCATTAGACCCGGTTACACGGCGAGTCTTTAATGGCATCAATGCTCGAACCCAAGACTCGATGAAAACTGCCGGCCGCTTGCCCACAACCATGACTACTAGGTTACCATGGCAACAAAACTTCAGACATATGAAAAGAACGAAGTTAACAACAACAATAATTAATTTTTATTCTTACATAATTGTACGCTGGCGAGCACTGCGGTTTGCTTTTAGAGTATGCGATACCTTATTACAGATGTATATAATACTGCTGCCCATTAAAATTGCAACACCATGAAGGAAAGCGAACACAAAAAAGATATTCCATACTCTTTACATATAATAAATGAAGTCGAACTGTGCTTAGATACAAAAACTGGCAAATCATTCCATGCTGCTTCAAGTCTATGGCACACTTCATCAACCGTATTATTAGGAGAGGGGGGCGGGCAAGCCTCAAAGATAGGGCACAACTACTGTACATAAGATGTCAAAAATGATCCGAAATCCGTTCAAATGACCGTCGATGCTAACTAGAGATGTACGTGTCGTGTATCCAGTGGCTACCTAAACCATCACACCAGGAGCAGGGCCTCTATGCCGACATCAAAGGCAAGAAGAAGACGAGTGGTCTCCTCGCAGCCTCCAGACTCGTATATGGCCATCAATATACTGCACTCAGAACCGAGACTCCTCTGAAAAGATGGCATTGTGCCACTCCTGTATCTAGCTTTGTTGTTCGGCACACAAGAGTCGCCGTCTCTGTATATGGTCTTCTTCAGGTAAGTATGGGCTTCACGAACCCGAGGTACCCCAGTGATCTTTCTTTCCCATGGGGTTTACTGTCTTTGGTAAACACGGGGGACGCACTAACGGGATACCCTAGCGATCCTTCTCTATTTTCGACCCTCCTTCTCGTCAACCATTTTTACCTTTTTTTTTCAACTTCACGTCTAGTCCACAGTTTAATCTTGTTTGACGCAGCATAGCCATATCTGGCTCTTGCGCCAATAAATTTTACATTCACTCACTCACTCTGTATATGGTGTGTTGTAAAGGGAAGCCGAAATAATGGTCGCCGTGCTGATGTGCACGCTGCTACAAACGTCGTTGCACCGTTCGAGCTGATATTGGGCTTGCTGCAAACACTTCAATTTCCTTACGAATAGTCCGTAATGTGGTTCTACGCTTTTGCAGGGCTGACCTTACAATATATATGTCCTCTCGGAGGTTATTCAGGGGAGGATGTGAAGATCCTGCATGCCGTTCAGTATGATTCTCATCAACCGTTGATTCCATATTCGCTTGGCCGTGATTGGATTTTAACTAGTGCGACGGGCAATATTGCGGAACGATCATCTACATTCTCTATAAGCAATGATCATGCCTCTATCGGATTCGGATACTTGATTGTAAGCATTTCTTCTTATTCAAGGCGTAACACGATATTCTGAGTAAACTCCGACCTTACGAAGCCCTTTCGGAATGAAAAATCCACTACAGAATTTTTCTTATATGCTGTATTTTCAGATATGGTTTCTCTTTCCAGCGTCGTCTAAATTCGCTGAAATATTAATCATTTGCATATCCTAACCTCTTCTTCCTTTCATGTGATTATGACGTTCGTCAGGTGACTCCCTTCCTTCTTCCTTTCATGGCCATCAGTATATATATATATATAATCTCCAAGTCCTCCCGTTGGCATTGTGTGGAAGTTAAGAAAGGAAGGTGAAAGCTCAGATGTCGTCCTCGTCACTTGACCGAGATTCAAAATTAATAGGTCTTTCGCCATTAGCCTTTGTGTTGCTTCTAGTGCGGCATTAATAAAACCACTGCCGATTATATATAGTTTTTTTTTTTTTTTTTTTTTTTTTTTTTAAATTTCGCATGACATTCAAAATCTTACGTTTGCTTTTTATATGAGCTTAACAATATTACAGCACTTCAGAACAATACAAATTTCTGATACTTATAGGTTCTCAGTTACTGTCCAAAGGACATGACTGCTGACATTTGCGTCCATCTGAACAGGAAAGTTTTCAATGAACACCCAGCTTTCCGTTTGGCAAGTGATGGTTGCCTCAGGGCCCTTGCGATGTATTTCACCATGGAACACAGTGCTCCAGGAGATCTGCTGTATCATACTGGAGAGAGTATAGACACCTTGTGTTTCGTAGTCACAGGGTCTCTAGAAGTTATTCAAGATGATGAAGTTGTTGCGATATTAGGTAAAACTATCTATATATATATATATATATATATGCTGTTAACAAATATATTATAGCACCGATGCTCAGTTATTCGTTTCATGATTAAGAATTTTTGGAAAAAAGCTTAACATATTAAAAACTTGAATGGATTACGCGTATGATTAGTGCTTGAAATTTATCACAAGACTAATATTTTCGTTTGTATTGTAGAGCGCATTTTATGGTATTAACAATATAGAATAGCGAGATCAAGGAATAGCGAGATATGAAACAAATTATAAAATTGATTTATGTTTTAGATTATATTTATGCTCTAACATGTGAAAGTAAAACAAGTTTACTTAATGAAATTTTAATGTTATAAATACTCGTAGATATATTAACTAAGATTACTTTAATACTCTTAATATTTCTGTTTAATTTCCTTATTTCATACACTTATTTGTTCTAATATAAGGAGAAAATTTCCTTTCTTATTTTGATGAAGGAGCTCAGAGTATTTGAACAATCATGAATTATGTATTACTTGGCTCTAGATTTCAGACAATTATAAATTAGCACATTCATTCATAAAAATTAAACTTTTCTTAAATATAAAAAAACTCTCATGTGTTTTAGATATCAATTTTCTCTGCTAATCAAATTCAGCTCTTTAACTTTCAAGATCTTTTCTTCCATTTATAAATCCACTAGCTCATGATGAATAAATTATAGAAATTCAATTTCTGTTAATAATCTTAATTGATAATACTTTCAGAATTGGATTTGATATGAATGATAAAAGTTTCTTCAAACGAAATCTAAAAATTTATAGGAAAATAATTAAGTTCTAATATTTTAAAAAATTTTGGCAGTTTAAATTAAAAAGGACCAATTACAAAATTGTATTTAGTTTTAAATGTTTCAAATGCCTCTTAAATAAATCTTTAGTTCTCTTTTAGACAATTTTAGCATTGTTAGCTATTTTGGTAAAATTAAGATAACGTACATTTTAATAAATTACGCGGCTTCAAATATAGTTTTGAAATAATAAAAAAGTAATGAAAAATTCTGAAGTGTGTTTCAAGTATTTTGCTTGCTTATACGTTAAAAAGAATTTTTTTTCTCCTATATGGAAAAAAATTCCCAGTTTACTGTTTTATGATAATGATATCACCTAGAATGCTCAAGCCATTATAATATCAGAACATAGATCAATATAACATTTTTAAAGTATTAAATTTATTTCCATGTTGGTTTTTTTGTTCTATTACAGAAAATTTTTTAGCTTGTCACTTTCATTCAAATAGTCTTATTTTCAAATGATTACAATTATTTTGTTTCAGGTAAAGGCGATGTGTTTGGAGATGCCTTTTGGAAAGAACCAACCATTGGTCAATCATGTGCTAATGTTCGTGGCCTAACATACTGTGATTTACATTCCATCAAAAGAGATAAATTACTGGAAGTGCTAAATTTCTATCACGCCTTCGCCAATTCTTTTGCGAGGAATCTGCTTCTTACTTATAACTTAAGACATAGGGTGAGAATTTTTTTCGTAGCAATTAATAAAAATGTCGAACATAACTGATTATATTTTTTTTAAAAAAATATTTAAATTAAAAACATAATTTTCCATGATTGATTATAGAAACATCAACTTCTAATTTTTCAAAAGGAAAAGTTTAATAAATTATTTTAACAAATGTAATTTTCAAGCTGTGATCAAGCAATTTCTAATTTACATAGAAAATTCATTTTCGTTGGAAGTTGCTACTCATAATATATTTAATGTTTCGAACATGATTTCTGAATAAGGATTCTGTTATAAATTTTTTTTATTATTATTATAGATTGACCTTAAAAGAAAATTCTCATGTATTCAATAGTATGGAAAACTTATTACCATAAACATAAATATAATCTGATTGGTATATATTTTGTGGCCTTTTCAATTAATGTAAATTATGCAAAATACATATCTTTAATTAAATTTTATTCCTTATCTCTAAACAATAATTAAGCTAACACATTTAAACTATTAAAACTAGCAAAGTCCTTTTAGAAATTACAAAAATTGATTTTAATATTTCCTTTGTCTAAATTACCTATATACATTCACTATTTTTTTCTTATTTTGCTTAACAATACAGTGAAAATAACACTTATAATTTCATTCTACCGGAATAAAAGTTAACTTTTCAAATTAACTCTGGAAAGTTGAGAATTATGAGGAAAAGAGGGAATTCAGAGAATATTTAAGTATTTTTTTGATTTTAGAATATGTTTTGCGATTAGAAATAAACATTTTTCTATATTTTATATGAAAAGTTTCTAAGTGCTTCCATGAAAAGTTTTTCAATATGATTTAATTAGTTTCCAAACTTTGAGAAGAGACCTTAAATTGCTAGAAAGGTCTTTTAAGAGATGCATAAAATAAGTATCGTTTTATCCATTTCGTATATTAATTCTAAGCCTTTATTCATTATAATCATTTTATTATTCATTAATTTTAGCTTGTAATATTTTGTTCTGGTACTTACTTTAAAAAAGAATAATTATTAAATGGCTAGAAATCTTAGATTTCTTAGAAATGCATATAATGGCAAAAGAAAAGGTCACTGTATTTTTATCCTACATTGGCAATGCTAATAAGTATTATTCATTATTCCACATTTCTTAAAAGATCTTTTCTCGAATACTAAAATAATGGATTGGCCTTAAACTTAGTCAAGGTGCATATTTTTTTCCTCTTAAAACGAATCATGAATTATGTCTTACACGTTCTGCTAAGCATTCCCTTGGGATCCCAAGTTAATACTATTTATTGGGAAGGTGAGTTGCCTAGCAACTTCTTTGTTTTTTAAATATACCCAAAGAAACTTTTAGGTTTTCTTACAGTGAAAAGTTTGCAATTTGAAATATAAATCAACTCAAATTTTTAATATAATCAAAACTAAGGTGATCTTGTGTTTGGTGTCTTCATGCAATATTTTAATGATAAATTGCTTGGAGTATTAGGTTATTAGTGCCTACGGTAGGGATGTTCAACGATTAACTATGATTATTAATACATAATTGCTGAAGAAACGGGATATATTACAAATAAACTGAGTTTTAGAAAGTCTTTATTTTTCCAAAAGAATATTTAAAATTGGTATTTTCAAGATACTGCATTTATATTCAGAGTAACATTTTCCGGTTGTAAACTCAAAAAATATTTATTTTAAACCTTACTGCCTTTAAATGATAAAAATAAGGGTACATCACTAAAAGTGTAACAAGAGCATATTTGTTAAATTTCATTTAATGTACTGAAATTTCTGTTCCTATAAAAGTTACTAAGCACATTTATTTTCAAAATAGGATATTTAATATGAAAATTTATTATTTTTCAGCTTATATTTCGTAAAGTGTCTGATGTTAAGAGAGAAAGAGAACTAGCTGAGCGTCGTAAAAACGAACCGTTACAAGAATTATCGCAAGATCACTTGGTGCGAAAGATCTTCTCCAAATTCCGTAGAAATGGATCGTGCGAAAATCGTACCGATGTAGAAAAAGGTTCCAGTGTGGAACCTACAGAAAATCGAGTTAGTTTAAGACTTTCACAAGTGAATGACTCCACTGGAGTGAAATGCCCTACTAAATGGACGGTTACTAAAGACCCTGGGGACGATAAGGAGAATGCTTCTTCTGAAAATGTGCCCCAAGTTGTTAAGAAAGACGTCCAAAGGACTGGAAATCGCTCCTTATCGAAATGGTCCAGAGTTCTTGCTAAAGAACCAACCATTGAAGAAGAATGTTCACCTCACTCGGAAGAGGACTCATCAGGCGAATACCAGAAAATCCTTGCAAATCTAGTGGACTTGCGAGTAGATCTGAAATTAGAGATGCAAAGACTTAACACAAAAATCTGCCGCGTCGATGATCAAATTGGACAACTTATACGTTTGGTTAAGCCACAACGTAATGAGAAAATGCCACATCCTTTGCTGGGTTTGAGGCCACCCGAACCTCAAAGGAACAAGTCTTTGACTCGAAAAGATTCTTTGCCCAAACGAAAGCCAAAAGACACATCAGTTAAAGTAATGCTAGAAAATGAAATTCATGAACAAGATAAAGATGTAGCTACAGATGTAGAAAAAAGAAAGCAGCAATAGAATGAAAGTATATCTATTTTAGTTACATGGCATCTTACCGTTTGAGAAGCTTTTTGAAGCTGTCAGTTTTTTACTATTCGAGAGAGTTAAGTCTTCCGATTCCAAGGGCTCTTTATTCCTTTAATATGACATCTTGAGTCGGACTCTGCGGAAAGAAAATACATCATTCCAGATCAACATTTGAGCATTCAAAGAAAAGAGCTATACAACAGTGAAGGTTTAACAATGAATTCTAACTTTATTACTTTTTATTCAGAAATGTATCATGCAGCAGATAGATACAAAAAATGTTCTATAACTATGTGTTTTATCAGAACAAAAACTGTTGTATCGATCGCAGAATTTTCATTAAGTTGTCACTCAATCCCATTATGTAAATTAGAAAATTCTCGTACATTTCTGAAAAAGAATTTTGGACTTATAAAGCATATTTATGTTAAGTACATATGAAAATTAACCCATCCTTTTGTCATAAATGCCAGCTTGTGTTTTTACGTAAGGCTTATTTTGTATAACAAACACGTACTTAAAATTTAAAAAAAGTTGTATTAAAAGAATACACATGTATTTTTAATTAACAAATATTATAAATCTCAAGCATATTTGAAGAATAAATAACTTCGAAAGTAGATCTTTTTTAAAATTTAAATGCAGTAAGTTGCTTAAAAATTTGCAGTCGTTTTTATATTGATGTGTGACTGCGCTTAGATTAAATTGCTACATAGTGTATATAGAATGCGAATGGCTAATATAGAAAATAAATCAAAATCTTAAAATTTACGTTCCTGAGCTGAAAATATTTTGTTAATTGTCTGATCTATGAAAGTGTAAGAGAAGAAAAACGCTATTCTTGAAGTATGACTTTGTTATTTTAACATTTTGTTTACTTTTTAAACTTTTTAATTTTTTATATCTTCAATGGCTTAAATGAAGCCTTCTGACATATGATAATTGTTTGATATTTACTTAAAATGTTAGTTTAAATAAGATAAAGATTCATGAATATTTTGTTGTACAAATTTATACCGTAAATTTCATTGCACTCCTGTGTACAAATTTGTATATGTTAGATTGTATTCCTATTTTCTTTTTTTCCTTCAAAACTTAATTTTAAATGTTCCGTCTTGTTTCACAATTGTTTTATCTTATTATCGATGAATCGTTTCCCAACTGATTTATTAATACTAGTATTTGAATACTGAGATAAAACCCAGAATAAAGGATTGAATTTTTAATGTATTAATTAATTTAGATTGGTAAATTATAAATATTTCTTAATAAGATGTTTTTATTTTGCATTTTCAAACTCATTTATTGAATTACTTCAAAGTAAAATATAATTGTGTTGTTTTTTAGATTAACAGGATTATGTCTGTTATTATTATCGCAGATTGTGGCTTAAGTTTTCAAATTGTATATTTTATTTCATTAATTATTAAGTAATATAAATTGATGCTTATTTTCTTACTTCTATTCAAAGCAAAATAAATGTTTCAAAAAATCTGCAAAATATAATTTAGTTTAGACAATTATTGATAAACAAAATGTGCTTAATTGTTTATAAGGCTCGAACATGGTTGTTTTGTTATGTGGAAGTATTGTGATGCTAAGAACTTGTTAAAATCATTGTATTTATTTCTGTATTCCATTACATTCAATAATGCACATTTTCCAGTGCACATTTTAGGATCATCTGATACTAGAACATTGAATCTGATATCATTTTTACAACATTGTAACATTAACAAAATATTTTATTTCAGTCATTTCATAGAAACTGTTGAATTTTCAAAGGTTGGAAGATATTTTTTATTCAACATTCTGATTATATTGTATATATGTACTGTTCATAGAAACTCCTACCAAAAGATGCACTATTTTGAATTATATTAGGGTAAATTATGAATTTTACTGCATATTTTTAATAAAGCTTCTAAAACAATATGTATTGCTATTTTCTCATGTGTACTAACTTTCCTAATAACTATTCAATTACATTTAAATGCCAAACATTCTTGGTTCATATACTTGTACCTTGATGAATTTCGGAGGAATTTGAGAACGAGGACAAAGTGAGTTAAATAGCAGAAATGGATTTAATGCTATGAAATTACAAATGATTTTTCTTTCTAAACAATTTATTAAAAATGTAAATAAAATTAACTTAATTTGAATTTTTTTCATCATACCAATCTTTTATTGAAATGTTTTAAAGGTTAAATATTGTACGCTTTCTTGTTATTTTTCTTGTAAATCTTTGACAAAGAAATTTATTTCTATACACAAATAAGAATTTATGAATTTCATACGTGAATTGTAGAAAAACATTTAACTTGTGAAAACTCACAACACTCTTGAGATATTTAAGCAAAAAAATTTGAAAATGCAATATACGCGAAATATGTTAAAATACATCATGAAACAAAATAAGAGTTTATATTATCTTCGAATGCAATTACGTATCATTAAAATGACATCTATTGTTGATATGATTCACTATTACATCGTTATTGATTTTTAGAAACGCTGGACGTAAAAAAAAAATGCTAAAATTTACGAAATACTCTTTTGATTGAAAAATAATACTTCAAAACATTTACTCTATATATTTTGATAAGCCAATACAGTATATATTTTAAAACATCTAGCCCAAGTCCACATTAAATAACTTAATTCAAATATATAAATTTAATTTTCTATTTAAGTATTTGAAAAGAACAATTTCGAAATTTCAGTTTGCAAGCGATTGCATAGCATATATCAGTTTACGCGACGTGGAGCTGCTGCCTCAGTGTGAAATGTCGAACAGTCTGTTAAACCAAATCTACTTGATTTTTTCCTAGGTCGAATCATTGGAAAGATAGAGGAAGGTCGAAGTGTGGCTGTGGAATTGAGCATCGTTTCACGATTTTGGAGAATATTTCAAATTGCAGGAACAGCTGCCTAACGGTTCAGCAGTGGTCTTCCAAGAACAACCACGTCAGCAGAAGAACAGTATATTGCCCTACTGGCCAGAAGGAACATGTGGCATTCAGCGGGAGAAATCACTAGATGCATAACACAGGAGAATGGACGACCGATATCACATTTCACAGTGGCCGGGAGGCTGCACAGTGATGGTCTGTTTGCATGACGACCTGTACGGTGTGTATATTTAACGCCTGCTCATCCGAGAAGTCGTTTTCCGTGATGCCGAGAACGTCACAATTGAATATATAAACTATGGGGTTGAGTATTCTTTACGGGTGAGAGCAAGTTTAGTCTGAGAAGTGAGTCTAGACCCATATGTGTGCAGAGAGCTCGGAACCCGCAATAACCAATCCAACATCACTGAAAGAGACCAGTTTGGAGATTGAGGTGTTCTCGTTTGGGAAGGCATCATGCTTGGTTTGCGTACTGACCTTCACATCTTCGAAGATGGTTCAGTCACCGATGCCCATTACTGTAACGAAGTTCTCCTTCGGTATGTGCGTCTTTTTAGAGGCACTATGGAACTGCAGTTCCTTTTCATAGACGACTATGAGCTAGCTCATCCCACAGCTATCGAAGAGCTGTTGGATACTGAGGATATTTAACCCATGAAGTGGGTGCTGAGGATATTAAAACATTGCATATTAAACCCAACCAACTGCCAGTAACCATTCCGGAGCTCGATTGGCGGTACAAGATAGGGCCGCGGTTGCCTAGTGGTCAAGGTCGTGGACTAGCGGTTGGCGGTTTTCATTCAATCGCGGGTTCGATCCTTGGCCGCCAAAGACCCGCCGTGTAGCCGGGGCTGATGCACGTTAAATCTGTTCGGGGCCCAAAGTCCTCCCGTTGGCGTGGTGTGGATGTTAGGAGAGAGGGTTCCAGCTCAGGTGTCGTCCTCGTCACTTGACCGTGGTTCAAAATTACGAGGTCCGTCGCCAATAGCCCTCGTGTTGCTTCTAGTGCGACGTTAATAAAAACTAAACTAAACTGGCGGTACAAGATGGATTGGCTGCAATGCCTCAACAACTGATTCATAATATTATACTCAGCAAAGACGGAGAGTGTGAAACCTGCATTGCAGTTAGAGGAGATCTCTAGACTTACTAGGATTAGTCTATACTAAGAGCTGGGTGTTTCTGGCTGGACACCTGACATACGGATGTTTCGACTTTCAGTCACATTTTGCTCCATGCTATTTTTTCAATAGGTTCTTATCTTCTGATATCTTTTTGGTAAGTTTTGCTTACATTATTCATTTTCTAACGTCTTGGGGATCTTTTGGTGTTATTTGTGTTGATTTGAAAACTTTTGCACAACGTTATAATGAAAAAAAAAAACATCTCGTCCTAAATCTTTTCACATCTGTTTATATATATATATAGAAATGTGTGTGTGTTCACTGCTGGGGCCATTAAAATTGCAAACACATGGAATAAAGCAAATACAAAAATGATATTTATAGTACGTAGACTGTATGACAAGAAGATAAAATGATTAAATTTGCAGGAATTTTGAGGGTTTACATGGATACGAAATTAGTAAAAAAGTTGCCACCCCTGACAGCTAAAACAGCCCTTACCCGATTAGGCATGGAGTCACACTTCATGTATCCCTTCATATACCATCTTAGCTAGATAAGGGTGGCGAGTCGGTCTCTCAGAGACCCATGACGAATTGTTTTTAGTGGGTGAAAGATATGGTGACCGTGCAGGCAAGGGCAACATTCGAACACTCTGTGTATCGAGAAAGGTCAGAACATGACGTGCATCATGTGGTTTTGCATTGTTTTGTTGGAACATGGCATTTGGCAGGTCACGAAGATAGGGTACACCAACTGGACGTAATAGGTAAGAAATATACCGATCTACGTTCAAATTACCGTCGATCCGAACTAGAAATGTGCGTGTAATGTACCCAATGGCTGCCAAAACCCTCGCACTGGATGCAGGGACCCTTATGCTGATATCGAAAACAAGCAGCCAACAAGAGGTCTTTGAGCCTCCAGACACGTATACGGCCATCAGTATACTACATGCAGAATGGGGACTCGTCTGAAAAGACGATATTGTGCCATCCAGCTTTGTCGTTCGATGCACCATAGTCGCCGTCTCTCTATGCTGCATTATAAAAAGAAATCGAAGTAATAGTCACCGTGCTGACTGTCCAAGCATCTGCAAACGTTGCCCCAACGTACGAACGGTTAATGGGCGTGCTGAAACGTTGTCGCACCGTACGAGCGGATACTGGGCGTGCTGCAAACATGCCAATTTCCTGACTAATTTTGGTTGTACGGTTTTGCAGAGTTGACCTCACAATGTCTTTCCTCTCTGAGGTTATTAGTGGGAGTGCTTGGACCAGTGAGACGGCCGATATCATGGAACGATAGTCCGCAATCTCGATAAGCAACGATCCTGTCTTTATTGAATTTCCACAATTGCTAGTAAGCATTTCTTCTTATTACAGTCATAATGCAATATTCTGAGCAAAATCTGAGCTTACAAAGCGCTAATAAAATAAAAATAAGAAAATGAAAAAAATACTACAGAAAAATACTACATGAGAAATAAACTACAGAATTTTTCTTTTATGCTGTGTTTCAGGTATCGTTTCTTCCTCCCGCATCTTCTAAACTCGCTAAAATTTTAATCAGTTGCATCTCCCAACCACTTCTTCCTTTCATATGATTTTGACGTTAATCAGGTGATTCCTTCCTGGTGTTACAATCTTAATGGCCAGCAGTACGAAATATATATATATATATATATATATATATATAATGATTGTATAGGCAGGTATTTCATGTGCAGTTATGAAAGTAATTAATGTGAGGAAAAAATTATGCAAGTATTCACTCCACCAGTGGGCGTGTGAAAGTTCAAACACTTATATAAAGTGGCCTTTGAGACTCATTTTCACTACGGCAGCGCTCTTTTTTGCTTGAAGAGAAATTGCTAAGCCTTAACAATATCATTAAGACGCATTGGAATACCACTTAGGCAACGGATGGATTTTGAAAAGGGCTACGTTGTTGGATTAAAAGAAGTTGGCTGGAAATACTGACGTAATGCTCACCAACTTATCCGTTCCCACCAATATGTACGATAATACTGTTGGCAGTGGATGCTTGAAGGCACACATCCGCAACATAACGGATCTGGGCGACTTAGACCGACCAACAGAAGAGAGGATCGCTTCATCTTTCGACCCCCCCTCCTACCTCAACGTTGGCTATCCTTACCGTTCAATCTCAAGTGATGTCTTCGTATGGAAGCCTTGTTTCACGCTGGATAATTTTTAGGCGGTTTGCTAAAGAAGATATGTTCTCATGATGCCAGTTACAAATGTAACTTCTGAGTACTCAACACCGTCACCTTTAATTGCAGTGTTTTCAGGAGCAACGAACTTTGATAACCAGGTAAGGGAACAGTATCGTCTTCAGTAATGAATCCCGATTCTATTTGGTATCCCATGACGATCATGTTCGAGTATGGCATCTCATTTGTCAGCTGTCGAATAGTTCTGTAGAGAGACATACGATCCGTATTGCAGGAGTGATGGTGTTGACATATGACAGCCAGTTATCACTAGTTATGATACGGGAAACTTTAACGACTCTATGATATGTTCAAGAAATCTTGCAGCCACTTGTGTTGCCACTCATGGAAAGACATCAAAACCTAATTTTTCAGCATGATAATATTTGGGAATGTACGACAAGAATTTCTAGAGATTATCTGAGACAGGTTGAAACCTTTTTCTTGACTGCTATACTCACCACGCGTATCTCCAATTGATCGCATATGGGACCAGTTGAAACGATTATTTTCAGCACCTTACCACAGTGTGGAAAGAATAGATCCAACGGCAACAAGCGTGGGCTAATGTTCCTCAGGATAGTATACGAAACTTTTATACCTCGATGCCAACCTTGTGACTTCTTGCATTCACATTAGAGGTGACCTAACAGCGTACTAGTGTGTTTACATTAATATGCTTTTCTCAACTATGAAATATCTTTATGCTTCGATTTTGTAATCATTTATATTTATATATATATTCCAAAGTTTCCTATCTTGGTGCGTTATTTTTTTTACCATCATTATATATATATCATAAGAATTATTCTTAATTTTAAGCATGTACAGTAAATACATTTTGAGAAAAGAAAATATTAGTTTGCGATGCTATAATTACACACAAGAACGTAATTCTTTAGCAATAAATCTAGAAGAATAATATATATTTAAATAAAAGACAATTTATTAAACTATCAAAATAGACATATGAGAAAAAAATTAACTCTCTTGTTATAAATATTAACAATTCATAGTTGCATTAAATTAATCAAAATAAAAAAGAAGAATTTATAATTAAGATATATATTTATATCTAAATATACGAAGGTTTTTACCATTGAATATTCTTTTACTTTGTTTGAAAAGTGGTACAATAGATTATTATATCAACTCAAAAAAAATTACTCTGTATAAAATAGAGATTTAATAATAAATTTAAAATACTGAGATAAGTTTCATTGTTAGTGAAATATAAATTACTCAATTTGGAAAGAATTAAATCAAATAATTATTAGAAAACTTATGAATAGTTTTGGCTCTAAATGAATTATTCTTTTAAATGGCAATTTACATTGAAATAATTTTGCACTGTATAACTCCGTAAAATTTGAGAACACAAAAAGTGAGAAATTATGGCATGAGAAATTTTATTTAATGTTGTTGATGTAAAATATTACACCCAATAAAAAAGTTCATAACTACAAATCTTCACAAAATTTTATTTCCTAAAGTACAATTTTATCTTCAATTATTATACAAAGTTCCGGATTGAAATCCTACACGAACTGTCGCAAGTTTTCGAGAAAAGATGCAAACAGAAAACATAGCTTTGCATTTAATTCTCAGTCTTGTAAATGTCTGTTCTTTGGAAGCCTGTACAAAATGTAGTTAGTATCTTGTATTTATACAGAAGAGATGCATATGTATGATGACTCCTCCACTACTAGAAACAAGAAAATAAGCAGGATGAATATTGGTTGTACGAACCACACAAAAAGAAGAAAAGAATCGACGAATCTAAATAAAAGTATAAAAATATAAATGATAAAATGAGCGTTGATATTTTTGTTGTTCAGAATGATGGAAGGTTTTCTGTCACTGGTGGGAAAGTGTTGTACAAGAATTTAAAAACGATGCCAAGATTTCTTCTATGAATTCTACGTATGATGAAAAAGTCTTCTGGGCCGGAAGTCATGAGAGGAAGTCCTGGCTGGAGACAGTATTGAAACTGGTTGCCGAATGCAATACGAATCCGTTGTCCGTGCTACCAGGAGAGAAGTCCCCGTTCAAATAATTTGGAGCTGGACGACTGGAGCCCCGGCATTTACAGATGTCTTGCAACTCGTGTAGCATTTCCATGAGTATCATCCTCTACAATAAAGAAATCGAAAGAAGGTGATTTACTTTCAAGCATTTCTGTTATGATGTGTGCTAAAGAACTAGCTTACCTTCTATGGCATTATTCTAAATGATGTATGGTATTTTAAAATTAAACACTCATTTTTTTAAACTTACATTCATCAGAACGGGTTTAAAAGGAAAGAAAACTCGTGCATTTCCAAGTTTCACTAGCCTGGAAATGCAACGGAAGCTGTAGTGACTCTACTATCGCGTTAACAAATTGGCGTTTCGGCAAGGAAACGCGTTTTGCGAAATCGGAACCCGCAATATTTGTCCTAAGTGCGTTTTGAAAAATTTAACAGTCTTACTAATTACCAAACTACTAGTGCTATCACCAGTTTGAAGAAACAGGGTGTTTTTGCAAAAGCAAAAGGACAGGGAGGATACATGCTTGTAATGAGAATGTTGCGCCATTTCGCCCTGCAGTATGCTACAATGGAATCTGTAATTTTTGTTCAAAGAGCATTTTGTAGACGTTTCATAAAAATTAATAACTCTATTAACAAAATAATTCTTAAGTGGTATCACCTATTGAAAGAAACAGGTTGTATTTGCAAGCCCATGGGACACATGCTAGTAATGAGAATGCTAAGCTAGACAGGTACAGTAGACAGAATTATGTTCACACGCAACGTAAATACGGGAACATGCATGATTTTACCCACAAAAATCTTTCGTCATAAAACCCAACAGTCACTCACTCACTCACTCACTCACTTTATCCTCAAAAAAGTTTAAATGCAGATAAAAACACGGAAGTACCGAATGATTTTAATAAATTAAAAAAAAATAAAACTTTCTATTTAATAATCAGCATTATTATTGAATGGCAAATCCTCCATTTTTCTATGCAAAATAAATATGAAAATTAATTATAATAACAAAAATGTAACTCAAAATCTTTTCGATATTTTATACAGTTAACTATTTGCTTATATGAACCAAAATTTCTTACGAAAAATATCTTCCGATAGAAAGTTGAGGAAATTGATACAAACCTGTCAGTGAGCTATGATTAAAATCTCTGAGAGTTAGTCTTCGATATCCCTTTTTATTAAATTTATCATCAGATTACGATAGGTAAGCATTTTGCCTCCACTATTGGCTGTTAAAAATATCAGATGTTTTAATGTTGCTTATTTTCGGGAAAAAAAAAAACTCATTTCATTGATATGAAAGATTGATGTGAGTCTATTAGTGTTTCTTTCAAGTCACACGCATCACTTCCGAACTCATGGAAAACTATGTGGAATCCTAGTATCTAATGGAGCCCGTGCAAGAAAATGTTTATTCAGTGTCATTTGATAAATTATTTCTAAATGAATCAAAATGACTGGACTAATAATTTTATTTCCTATAAAAAATTAACTCATTAGTTAATATTGTAGAAATGAATTAAATTACTTAGAGAGAACTATATACTAATGATAAATTTTTTTAACAAGGTAAGGATATTCCAGAAGGGGGAGGGGCCGCGGTAGCCTAGTGGTCAAGTTCGTGGATAGCGGCTGGCGGTTTTCGTTCAGTCGCGGGTTCGATCCTTGGCCACCAAAGACCCGCCGTGTAGCCGGGGCTGATGCACGTTAAATCTGTTCGGGGCCCAAAGTCCTCCCGTTGGCGTGGTGTGGATGTTAGGAGAGGTGGGTGCCAGCTCAGGTGTCGTCCTCGTCACTTGACCGTGGTTCAAAATTACGAGGTCCGTCGCCAATAGCCCTCGTGTTGCTTCTAGTGCGACGTTAATAAAAACTAAACTAATCCAGAAGGGGGACCTACAAATAGTAGTTTGGCTAATATCTATTTACATTTTTTTAAATTATTATATAAATAAAAACAATTTTATTATAGACATATATTATTTATAGACATATCTACTTGTTTTGAATTATAATCTGTATTCTTTGAAGATGAACCTTACTTATGTATTTATCCTATATATTTAAATATAATTCAAACTAATAATAATAAAAAATAACGGAAAAATATATTTAGACATACAAATGAAAATTATAGAAAATAGCATATTTTTGTAATAGAGATAATTCTAAATTCAGTCCCCTCAAGAACTGTTAAATATCTATTTCTATTTTTAGAAACATTATTTTTAATTATATTATACGAAATAATAATTTCGTATGAAGTTCTATATTAAAAATAATACTTATAAGAAATTTATGAACTACGTCAAGGCAAAATATCCTATTCATTTTTAAGCACACATTTAAAAATTACACGCACGCACGCACGCACGCACACACACACACGTCTGTCTTCATTTTATAATAACAAGTTTTTGGCGCAGCATAGCCTGCTTTGGCTCTTGCGCCATTAAAATCGACAGTCACTCACTCACTTCATTTTATAAACTATTAGTCTAATTTCAGGTTTCATATTAATTAGTTAGATGTTTCCTTCAATTTTTAATCAATCGATAGCGACTATATAAATATATTGTAAATTCTTGAGCTATGAACTCCTTGGATTTAACAATAAAGAACATTTAAATAGTTTATAATTACGTCTTTTTGGCATAATAGATTCCTTCAGTAGAGCACTCCCGGGATACCCTAGCGATCCTTCTCTATTTTCGACCCTCCTTGTCAACCACCCTTAACCTTTTTTCAACTTCACGTCTAGACCACAGTTTAATCTTGTTTGGCGCAGCATAGCCATGTCTGGCTCTTGCGCCAATAAAATTTACATTCACTCACTCACTCCTTCAGTAGAGTGAATTTTTCCGGATTTATAATTTTTGTAATCTTTATTTCATAAAATAAAACGATCAAACAATCAAGTAGAAAAGGAGTTAATAGTAAAAAAACGTCACTTTGGATTTATGAGTTACGTAAAGAATATGAATTTCAGGTTGGTAAGAGTTTTATAACTCTGTTCAAGTTTCAAGTTTTTAGAACGTGGATAAATGACATCGATTTGATTTTTAATAGATTATTTTAATATGGCTAAAATGAATTTTGATTCTTTTTTTTTTTGAATCATTTCTATCTTTTATTTCTTCGGTTTAATAACTTTTTGAAATGTGGACTTTTGCAGGCATATGGTGATTTACCACTTAGTTGTAAGGTAATAATGCTGAGGGGTATGGTTGGATTCATAATACCAAGTACATCCAGGTATTTCTGTCCAAAGCCAGTAACAACATTTAAGTTACTTTTTTTTTCTTTTTTTGACTTTTTGTCTTTAATTTTCAACTTGATCTCCATATTTTAACTTTGTATGCAGGCTTTTCTTGAATGATGCTATGCATGTTTTATTAAGTTTATGTTTTTACTATGGCAAATGTAGTATTTATTGATTTGCTAGTTTTAGTTTTGCATTTTAATTTTGGTTAGATTTTTTTTGCTTCATTTGTAATTTATTATTAGCTTATATATATATAAGATGGCTAAATATTATTTCATACGTCATACAGTAACGCCTGCTGATTATTATTTCATTTACCTTCCTTCATAATAATATAGTCACTGAATTTCACAGTAAAATTAAAGGAAAGAAAATGAACGTATGAATAAAATTAAGAGAAATGAAAATATATTAAAATTTAAGCCATAAATACTTAATATATTTTTATTTAAGTATTTATGGCTTAAATTCTGAAGACTACGACTCCCTCTAAGGCTTCTTTACCTAAACGTGCCTGAAATATCCTTTATAATAAAAAATACATGTATTTATTACTGTTTCACTCGGGATCGAGTGAACTGTACAGCTGAAAGGAAGGGTTCAATTGTTGAACACTTGCCTATCTCTCCTAAGATTCTCTCGATAATTTCGTAGATTTAGAATGACTGGTTTACGTCTCATTTAGATTGACAATCATTAATTAAGTAACTTCCAACATCAGAATTAAACTCTTCGCAATTTATCTACGTATCTGATCAAATCTATTTTTTACACTTTGTTATCTTAAACTTATCTGTACGAATCATATTTCATTTTATTGGGGCGAATATTCATTTTAAACATTTCATAAAGAAAGGTTCCCAAGGGTAGTTAAGGGGGAAATAGTGATATAATTTAACACAACAACATTACATTCCACAAACCTATTATAGGAAATATTTTACAAGTTTTTCGCAGGTTGAATTAATTTATGTTACGGTTAAAAATGAGGCTTTTTGCCTCCGCTGTTATTATGCATTCATAATGAATACACAGTGCTTCAGCCAGATTTGACTTAGTCATTATTTGAGGCAGTTGAAAACAATGCTTCCAGGTCTTTTAAATTTTTTTTATCAATGTATATAGTAAAATTCATACATTAAAATATTCATGCAGGTAACTAAATTTTCTACTAGGTTTTTCAATACAAAGTTTATTATCTTACGTTTTATTACTAAGTAATTTTTTTCTTATTAAAACCAAATATTATTTATAGAATATAAACTCATTAAAGTAGTACTACTCGAATTGAAATTTTGTGTAAATGTACGATGTTCACTACTTTACCTTATTTGGATATATTTTGCTTTAACATCTGTTCCAATACGTCTTAGAAATTATTTCGAATTTTTGCTTTATTATCAAAATGGCTTCTTTTTTGATTTTCTCACATCATTCTCTTACAAGACGCTGACTTAATCAAAATAATAAGTACTTAAGAACACTGCTACTAAGTGAAAATAATTATAATATAAACAGTCAGTAATTATTAAAGCATACCGTTATTACGAAGTTGGAAAGTTTTTAACTATTTTTCGGAAACTTTTTAAGACTCGAAATACTTTAATATCTAAAAATTATTTTTTGAATAAAGAGATAATTAGAAAAATAATTACTTCCTTACCTTTGAACCACTTATCACTAAGAGAAAGGCTTTGCGTGAAAGAAAAAAAAGGCGTTTTAGTCAGTGTATTAACAGTTTTTATAATCAATCCTCCTATGCTATTATGTTTATTACAATATAATTAACACAATTCACACACTCTATACATTTCATTATGCATCTGTGATAACTCTTTTTTTTTAACAATTTTGCTAATACTGAATTTTTTTCATGACTATTTGAAAGAATATAATGTTTTGGACAAATATTGCTTCAAATATCAATTAGTTGTTTTGGAAGTCACAAGGCCAATAGTACCATACAGACTTCAATAAGTACATTGATATGGGAATTCGTTTTATTTGTTTCATTAAAATAATTTTAAAAGTAACTAATATGTTATTAAAAAGTATCTATCCACAGAAAAAAGAAAAATAATTTTTTAATATTTTATTGCAACATTACGTAATAAAAATATTAAGAAATTCTTTTTTTAAATTGTGAGGCTCATTCTTATTTTAAGTGTTACATTTTGAGAGTTTACATTTTATTTTGTTCCATTGATTTTATTACTTTAAGTAAGCCCTTAGTCATTTCTCGAAGTAAGTGTCTGAACTGAAGTGAAGAACTGAAGTTTATAGCCTTTTATAGTATTATGTATAAAGACATAGTAATGGACGAAGTCAGGAGGAAAAATTAATGTTTTCAATTGTACTACTTTCTGAAGTTAAGTAGTCAACAACCAATACAATATTGTTCTCGGGTATGACTTGGAGTACGTAGACTAAGAAGAATATCCAGCTGTGGGAATCATTTAGTTTCAGATCGCCTATCTTAACATTTTGCTGTAAGATGATTAAATTATTATTTTTTCCTCAAGCTGAGATTTAGTTTTATTTAACCTTTCAAGAAGAAAACCTGTGAAACCATTTAGTTAAATGAAAACCACTCTTCTATTTATAATTACAGTTTGTGTAAGAAGTCAGATTTTCTACAAACTCTGGAGCTAAAATAGATATGCAAATTAAGGCTAGACTTCATCCGTTTATTTATCTTATGGTTAAAAGTTATTTATTAAGACTTTGTTAACTTAAACAAATTACAATGTGTTTTGAGAAAGTTATGTCTTTAAAATTAAAACTGATAGTTTCACTTTTTGTAATGAAAAGTATAATGAATGACACTGATATTCTGACATATACAAAAAAGTATTTCTTTACTGACATTACGAGTATAAACGAAAACAGTTTACGAATAAAATATCGTATATTGAAGTCCAAAACCCAGACTTTTACATTATGATCAATGTAAGCAACTGATTGCTTACTACTCCTGTAGTTTTAAAATTATTTGGCCATTGTAAAATTAAATTAATTGTTCTGAGGTCTGGAAACGTTTCTACTATTGGATGATGTATTGTGTCCTACTTTTTGGACCTTTGTTGTTGCACGATGGGCTAACGCTGTCAAAGCTTATCAAACTTGGGGGGGGATTACTTTATTCAGTCCTATTCGAGATATTTTAGAAATAGCGTTCAGACTCACTCCATATAGTATAAAAATTATTGGCCAAAATAATAAATTAAAAAGAGGTACCTGAAAACTATCCTTAAAACGTATTTTACTAAATATAAATACTTTCACTAATATGTCTCAGTACATATTTTCTTTTCTTTTAAAAATAAGAACGTATTCGTAGAGTATTCATAATAGTGTCAGTAGTAATAGAAATAACAGTAATAATAATGTACAAAATATCCATTACCTTTACTTACGCAAAAATGCTTATTATTTGTATTCAGGATAGAATTTTGGTTTATATTTGTGATTTTTAAAAACAAGGTTACTCAATTTTGTTCTATTTATAAACATGTAGTAAAGAAAAACGCTCAAAAAATGTATTTATTTTAAGATTTTGTGTAAAAGAGTAACATAATCATATCAAATTATCAACTAATATTTGAATAAAATACCCTGCAGAATTACAAGAATTTAAAATTAAAACCAAATATGATATCATATTCTTTACTATTATTATATATATATATAAATATTCCATATCACCTTCATCCTTATTTTTTATATCATTTGTTCATTCTCTATCATTTTTGTATAAGAAGTATACTATATATGAATTATTAAAACTCAAATAAGGAGGTAATGTAGAGATGTAAAATCTCTTATTTATCAAATAGAAAATTAAATAAATGGAGTGTTAAAATATCTTAACCACCAAGAGAGGAACAGCAAATTCACTTACATAGGATAATTTGTTGGAAAACATGCATAAAATGAACTTAATTTGATATAAATAACGGATGATGCAAAATTGTCATCAAAAGATCGTTACGTTATTTCAGCACAAAATCGAAATTTTACATACAGTTTGATTGTTATGATATATAACAGCTTCGAATAAGAGCAACTGAATCAGTTCAAAGCTCTAACAAAATCAAGATTACCAGATTTGGTTATCTTTGGCTAGGAAGTTAGTTCCTCAATGATGCGAACAAGTTAATTGGACAAACACGAATGTAACTGCTTTCAAGGATCGTCAGGGTGAATTTCCTGTTCTACTAACTATTCAAGTTAGAACAAATCTTATGACACTGTAATAATAACACAACATGCCTAAAATATATAGAAATGATGAGGTTCAATGGTAGATTATTTGACACATAAAATAAAGAGAAACGGCTATAAATAGTTTAAACGTGTAGCTTTAAAGTTTAAATGTTAATGTTTAAATCTGTAGAGCATAAGAAGAGAAAATGATTTTAAAACGTACTCTCTCATCTCGTGGTATCTTTTTTGTTCTCCAAATGAACTCGAAAACAGCTACAATAGCAGCCATTCCCAACCCTGCTAGTAAAACTACGAACACGCCTCCAACATTCGGTAAGCCGAGTTCACTGGCAGAAGTGGGTTTCTTATCCTCGTCTTTACATTTTCCAGCATCTTTCCACCACTTTTCTTTCAGCATGTGAAGCACGCCATCTTCTTGTAATCGCAAAATTTCACTGGAAATCAGGGCGCGATATGGAGAGCCTATGGAACAAAGGTGATTTTTTAAGAAATAATACAACAATTTTCCTGAAGAATTATGAAAAGAATATACAAATATCTTAATTTGTTACAATGTGAAAGTGATGGTTAATTTCTAAAATTCTACCATTTTTTAAGAAAGTGTATTTTTTAAACAAAATCAATCGCTGTTGGAAACAGATGAAGAGATAGAGAGCAACCGATAATATTAATCAATGTTGAAAATTTGACATAAAAAGTCCTCGAATTATTGAGGCAAGTTATATTTGTCAAAATCCAAAATACATATAAGTTCTTGATACACATTGTACGTGGAATGATAAAAAAAATTACAAAAGACGTCAGTATTTATGTAATTTTTTTCTAACATCTTTTTGTGCATTGAATACCATTCAAATTCTTCAAATTGTCTTTATTTTTATGTACACACTGTATTTTATAATAAATGAGTGAGTTAAAGAGTATTTTACACATATATTACGTCTGTGAATAGTTCAAATATTGAACATGACCTGTGATTAAAATAGTTATTTAGCTGGCACAGAATTTTAAGAATTTTTATAAGAGATACGAAAGAGCTTTAAATGTGTAAACCTTTAATTTTTCGTATTAGAAACACACATACATACATACATACTCTCTCGCGCTCGCTCACACACACACACATAATAACACACACACACATATATATAAATTCTAATATCAATTGAAACTTTACACCAATACATGTATTTATCCTGTTATATACTGATGAGTTAGCGCAGTAAATGATTCAAAAGGCACTTCATTTCCTTATTTCAGTAGTAAGGGAAACATTTTATATAATTTATTGAATAAGTTTTTTTGATAGTTGATTACTTATCTTACCTTACACTTAAGTCACACGTTTAAGAACAGTTTTTAAAATTAAACATATTTTGATGTACATTTATATGTATGTTTCTTTTGAGAAATTCTTAATTTTTGTAATACAGTTGAAAATTCATTTGTACTTTGGAACATTATTTGACGAAGAATTAATTTCAAGAATGCTTTGATTTCAATCATGCAATAAGTTTCGTTGAAATCGTACATTTATAGTACGAGTAATGAAAGTTTTTTTTTTTTTAATGAAAAGCTTACTACATCAAATAAATTCTCTAATTCATATAGAGAGAAAGCATCAGAAACCAATGATTTTTTTTGTAATGCAATTTATTATTATTTCATTTTCAAAACTGCTTAAAGTGAATTGAAGGAATCAAGATTAGCATTAATAAGTTTGCGTTTTGTTTGAACTTACCTGTAGTCACGTTATGTGCATTTAAGATAAGTGTGTGATTCCTTAAGCCCCAATATCTTCCAAAAAATATTAAGGCAATGAGATTGCTTGGAAACTGTGTCAAACATATTACAGTCTTTTGTAAAAGTGTAAGACCATTAGCCAATTTTCAGTACTTTAAGTCATTTTATTATTTTCGCATTTATTGCGTCATCTCATGAGTTGATTGTATCAGACTCATTCTACTCTTATGAATAAACGTCCCTGTCTCGTTTATTGCGAGTTATTTATTGGATTTTAATCTATAAACAGAATTTTTGTGTAGTTATTGTAATGATAAAAAATTTCCTTTTAATTTTTTCCCTCCTTTTTTCTACTGTCAGTTGGGCAGAATAGTGAGAATGCATCAAATTGTTTCTTCTGAATATGAAATACATTTGAGGGTAAATGTATTCATCAAGTTATCAGTAAATTTAAAATTTCGGTAATATTTATGCTCAAGAAAAACGCGTGCCCATGAATATCATGTTACAAGAAGGATGGCTTCAGATCTCCAATAACCTCCTGCGATAAGATTAGGCTTACTCTGGCTGCAAAGTGTACCACAGTAAGTTTGAATGCTATTTCAAGACTTAGGACCACATATTTTGGTTTATTATCCCATAAACATGCAAGGAAACCTCACCTTACTCCAAGAATGACTCCCGGGATACCCTAGCGATCCTTCTCTATTTTCGACCCTCCTTCTTGTCAATCACTCATCTTTTTTTCAACTTCACGTCTAGACCACAGTTTAATCTTGTTTGGTGCAGCATAGCCATATCTGGCTCTTGCGCCGATAAACTTTACATTCACTCACTCACTTACTCCAAGAATGAGAATAAAATGACTGACTTTCTCTAGAGAATATCAAAATTGGGCAGTGCAACAGAGGAGTTTGATGTTATTTTCCAATGAATCAAATTAGCAGTAATTTTCTGCATAAGCTACAGGTGCTCACCGCCCATGTAGAAAAACATATGTTGACAAGTATGATTTTAATAGCGAAATATCTTCCAGGCCAAATGGCGGACTCGGCTGCACGATCGGCTACGATTCCTCTGCAGCTTGCAGTCCCATTAAATGACATAAGATGTCATTTAAAGATTATTCATTTGATATGGCAGGAATCTTGGAGTCTCCAATCGCATAACAAGCTGCACTCGGTAAAGCTGATCGTTGGAGAGTGGCCTGTTGTTCCAATGCAAAGAGCGGATGTCAGATTGACTCGCCTTAGCATTGGACACACTCGATTTACCCATAGACATCCCTTATTTGGGGAGGGTGCTCCCAAGTGTCCTTCCTGCCATGTCCCTTACACGATTCATCATATTTTAATTGACTGTACGGTGTTTGATCATCATCGCTGGATTTTTTTTTTTCATTCATCAGTTTTAAACCTATCAGACTTAGTGAAGGAACCCCCCTCACACACACCATAACGTATTTGCTTTTTTAAAATACATTGGCCTTCTACACCACATTTGAATTTTTTATTTTTAACCTGTATAATTACCTTGTGCGTGTTCTGTGTTTTTAAATGATTATCTCTTATTTATTTTAACAAATGTTTGGTGCAGCATTGCCTGCTTTGGCTCTTGCGCCATTAAACTCCACTATCACTAACTCACTCACTCTAAGCCAAATGATATGGTTTGCAATGTCTGTGTATTGTTTGGTTTTATTAACGCCACACGATAGCTGTTGTTGACGGACCTCGTAATTTTGAATCTCAGTCAAGTTATGAGGACGACACCTGAGCAGACACCTCCTCTCTAAACTTCCACACCACAGCAATGGGAGGACATAGGGTTCCTACAGATTTAACGTGCATCAGCCCCGGCTACGCAGCTGGTCTTTAGTTGCATGAGGCTTGTATCGCTACTCGACGAAAACAGCCGGCCGCGACCAAGACCACTAGGCTACCACAGGCATCTGTGTTTGCTAATGTTGCTCTGTATTTTTAATCATCAAAAATCACGATCGGATATCGGTATCTTAATTTGTTGTAGGAGAAATCGAATCTTCACAATCTTCAAGATGTGAGCTAGCACACATCTAGCTGAGTTTTCACGCATGATGAGGTTCTGTGTCTTAGGTAAAGGGCTGTTAAAGATTGACTGACGGCAGAGAAAATACGAAGCTTAAATGGTCAGGTAACATCCCAGATTTGAATCCCATCGAGAATTTGTGGTGTATTGTGAAAAGTAAAGTTGCGGAAAAGCACACATCTAGTATTATGGCACTAGTTAAAGTGATAAAGCATGTCCGGTGTACAGAGACTTCTATAAAGTTTACTCTTAGTCTATTATTCATAGACGCCTAACAGTACTGTAGCAATGATTAAAAACATAGGTGCTCTATAAAATACTGATAAACCTCCTTTAAATAACCTTGTAACTCTATTTTGTTCTTGTATAAAATATAATACTGTTGTGGAATTCCATTAAATCTCATTCGATTCCATTAAATCACACATATATCTAAGTATAATATAATATAATTCAGAGTAATATATTATAAAATTCAGTAATATAAAGAAATATTTCAAAATAATTAACTCAAATTATTAAAGAAACAAGTATTAAAACATAAGAAATATATTAAATTTTTTAAACAAATTAGATTATAGGTATTAGATTAGGTAAAGTATTAGGAAAACTAACAAAAAGAATTTTTTTTCTTCCTTTGCAACAAAATTACAACAAAAGAAATAGAAAAAAATTACACAACAAATTAATTTAGAAAGAGATCAATTATGTAAAAGAATACGAAACTAAAAAAAATGATGGCAAGAATATAAGTATCACATCAAAATGGACAAACCAAAGCATAAAAAATAAAGAAAAGCCAAGAAAAGAAAAACCATAACGAAAATGAAAAGTAATTTTTTAAAATTCTGATTCTGGTTTTTGACGAATCTGGTTTGAGGTTAAACCAAAATGGATATTCCAACAGTTTCCAAAAGAAAAAAAGAAATAAAACTTACAAAATGCGAAAGAAGAAATTAAGTATGTATATATAATTAGAAAAATGTATCATACATTTTATATAAAATTTAAAATAGTAAGATAGTTGAAAATATTTAAATTTTATAAATTAACAAAATAGAATACATTAAATTTAAAAGATTATCTACAGTTAAAATTTTAAATAATAATAAAAAAATTAATATGTATTGTTTAGGGAGCAAAAAAAGTTACATTGCAGATATAATAAGAAAGAGAATCTAATGGAATGAAAACAAGAAAAAATCAGATAAACAGCAAAATATCCCCTACAGAAAAATTACATCACCATAATATATATATATATATATTGTAGAATTTCATGAAAAGAATTGAACGAAATGTAAAAATATTGTTTCGAAACAAGGATGCAAATCTTGTACAGTTGAATACGTAAGCGTATACGTGTATAGGGGCGGAACTAGTCGAAAAACAAGATTTATAAGCGCGCGTACCAAAATCCGCATTTCGTTGGCTAGCGCATTTTGCTGATTTCTTGGTGTCTTTTTTTGTTTTTTTTGCAGCAATCGCTTAAATTAATATTTAAACAGTAAAACTGAGTAACGACCAAAATTTAGATGATATAATAAGGTTGCAAATTGTAGGTAGGCTAGAAGCAGGCCAGTCTCAAATCCAGATTTGCAGAGAATTCGATTTAACGCCCAACGTCGTGTCCAACTTATGAAAATCGTTTAAGGATACCGGACCCGTCGAGATAAAGCCTGGGCAAGGTCATCTGAAACTTATCATACAAATATTTTCCTACAAAAGACAGACATTTAAATGAATTTGATTTATGCTAATGAAGTATTAAATTATATTTCTTATTTTAAAAAGTTAAATTTTTGAAGATGAGTAAAATTGTATATGCATGGGGGGGGGGGACTAAGTAACGTTTTTACATGCTGCACCAAACATGCAATTTTACTTTCCAAGAAGATACATAAAATACGAGAGCCAGTCATTGTTAAAGTAAAACTGAAACTCAAATTAAATATAATTAAGGAGTTATCATCAAAAAATAACAACTATTTACCAGAGACATAGTATTAAATTTTTTTAACTTTCAAAAGATACAGCGAATGAGATGAATCGGTTAAAAGTCGTACAATACCGTAACAATGCGAAAGTTGAAGGGAATTACAATTGAACTAACTGATTAATTACTGTACTCTGTAGGAGTACAGTAGATAATCAGTTAGTGACAGTATTTCTGTGCAATGGGAACACCAAATTCAGTGTTTAGTGGCAGCACTTCTTTCAACCACCAGTGTTTTACATTATAGTAAGCTTTTATTATTCAATATCAATAGGAAAATTAATAATTACATGTTTTTAATATAGTAATTACGCTGAATTTTACTGCAACCATTCTCATCTTGTGGATCCTGTTAATTTATTAATACTTGTAAGAGAACAAGCAACGAATAGCTTTTTTTTCTAAATTTCAGAGCCGTGTGTTAAGAATTGGTGCATTAAGGCCAAAATTTGGAAATTTTACAAATGTATTAATTAAATTTTTTTAAAATTATGTTAGATTCTTCCGTATTAAACGCGGGCTTAAAACTTGAAATGGAATAATTTTAGAGGAGCATTATTTTTATATGGTTTTAATGTAGTTAAGAGTTTGTTATATATTTTGAAATCCTTTCTGTATTTTATTATTATTGTCTACATATAAACAAACAATCGACGATTTATAATGTTTTGTATCCTTTTTTTATT
This sequence comes from Nephila pilipes, assembly GCA_019974015.1. Taxonomy (NCBI): domain Eukaryota; kingdom Metazoa; phylum Arthropoda; class Arachnida; order Araneae; family Nephilidae; genus Nephila; species Nephila pilipes. The sequence continues at coordinate 3,869 of BMAW01110386.1, read as the reverse complement.
GAAGAAAATATGAGATTACAAAGAAAAAAAAACCAAGTAGCTGATTATTAGTTTTTCATTTATATGTAAAGAATTTCATCTTATTTGCATTTTAAATAATGTTGAAACACTGGTGAAATTACCAGAAAAAAAATGAATGCTATTACCTATATATTGTATTACCCTGAGATTAAAGGGGTTTGAAATTAATATTTATATTTCATCTGTTTTATTATCGAACGTATCATGTATTTCTTAAAATTTTAGTTATCTTATTTAAAATTCTTAAAAGCATAGTTAATCTATTTGCTTAAAGATTTTCTTAGAATTTTTATTTAAAATTTTTAGCCATTATCTATGAAATTCGAACAACAATGGACCATATTAGCTAGTACTTTATGAAAATACTATTTTTAATATTAAATAAAAAAAAACTTGATTATTTTTGCAGATCATTTAAAACTAATTTATACATTAAAATGCTTGCAGCATTATTGAAATTGTATTTGATTCAACTGTCTCTAAAGTCACATTATTTACTAGGAAACATATACATCCCTTACCAGGTGGCGTTGCTATTCCATATCCTTTGGAATCCAGTAAACCTCCTATTTGTGTCAAATCACAATCTCTTTCTGTGTAATATTCGATGCTAGTGGATTCCATTAAGAATGCATAGTTCCCTTTTTTCACTCTTTCAATGCCCTGGTCGTTGTTCTTCGTAAAAACACTTGGTTGCGTTGTTTGCATGACAGTCCACATTCGTTTGTACGGTTGCAACTGAGAGTCCTATAGTTGAAACAAAAATTCACAAGAATTATTAGCTATCCTCTAGTGAATAATAGCAAATAGCTTTACGTATTTAATAATTCTTTTTCATAGAATAAAATAAACAGAAATATTTAAGAAAATTTATTTCAATTAAAAGCATATATTTACTATTAATCACAGTTTACAAAGAAGATAGCAAAAAATATCGAATAGAATACGTAAATACATTCAAAAAGGCTTCACTCCAGAATAATTTTCAATTTGGTGAAAAACTTCAAACGACGCCAAGTTTGGCAATTTTTGTGATGAATTTGGCGAGAATAATATTCTGGAAAAGACCTAATCAAACATGTATTTCTAGAATTCTCGATATGTTCTATTCACATTATCGGAGGGTTATTTGATTGCTGTCATCTTTAAATGAGTTATATTGTTTGTTCCGCGTGTCTCTGTTGTGTTTCTAAGCATTTATTTGCGTGTGTTGAGCGTATAACAATCTTCGGGACATTTCTGTAATGTTTCGAAGGAAGTGATTGTGATATTTGAATGACACTGATTGGCTTCAATAATCCATGAACTTTATGAAGCGCTACAAAGCTTCTATTGATAGAAAGAGGATAACATTATTGATCACGAAGAAGTAATCTTTTGTGCTATAAATCAAGAGAAACAGTGGAAGGGAAAATTCGATTTTAAGTTTTTAATTATTAGTATTAAAAATTTATTCATAAGCTTTAAATAATAAGTTTGGTGTATTTACAAAAAGAATATATATATATATATATTAAATTTTAAAGCTAATGAAAAAACATCTATTATATACAATTAAACAATTTTATTTAAAATCTCCAGAAAAGTTATGTTGCCCGTTTTTTGATAAAGGCACTTGTAATTATTTTATAATAAGCAAAAAATTATATATAAATGCGACTAATAAAGAGAAACTTAATAGTTATTCTTTTGTTGATGTAAGTAATAGTGATTAAAAAATTTCACATAGAATTACTACTATGTTTAAGAAAACTGGTTATAATATAAATATTATAACATTTTCTCATATTTTTTGACATCTTAATTCCATATGATTCCTATAAAACTTCGTACAGTAACTGATGGGTCTTATATCGTTAGACTTGATAAAATTTTACAAAACTTATAACAATGTACTATAGAAAATTTTAACAAGACAGTAATCATTAAATTTAGTACTGTTTTTGTTAATTACATAAATAATAAATAAGATTTCTCCATCTTCAGTTAGGATTGCGAAGATCAGTTTAATTCTATAGATCTGGGAGATGTCATAAACATTCTTAAAGTTACTTTTAAGTACTTTAATTTTAACATTATTATTTCTTACGAAAAAAATTTATTTACTTAGTTATATGAATTTGTACTAAAAGAAAATTATATTACAATTAAATATAAAAATATAAAAAATAAAAGAAATACTTCAGGTTGGGTCTGATAGTAATTGTCTAGCCATTATTTACTTGCACTTCCACGAACATAATTATATTGATAATAATAATTTTTCTTTGCTTAGATATATTGATGATCTCATATTTTTTCAAAATAAATGTAAATCACAAGATAAACCTTGCTTATCTTTTTTCCCTTTTATTTAAAATTATTACAAATAAACAATAATATTCTTTGATTCTAGTTTAAAAATATTAAGTAAAACATTTTTCGTATTATATATAATAAGGAAAACTTTAATTTTCTGGCACACAGATCACTTTAATGGAATAGTAACTTTAGTATATCTATTTTTAAAAAAATTACACATCATTATATTTTTATCAACAAAATATCAGTTGATAATTCTTCTAGTATTCACGAAAATTTAAATAACTTTGCAAAATGTAATTTGGAGCTAATTATACCATTAATTTTCTAAAAGCAATTTAAAATATAATAACTATAAAAAAGAACACATAATTTGTGTTGATCATATGGGAAATTAATGAAAGATTTCTTAGTTTCTATTTTATAATTAATTTCCTAATTTTAAATTTTTTATTTCTTAAATTTAATTTTTTTTTGTTAAAAGTGTTTTCCTTTTTAATTTTAATTTCAAGGTTATGTCATTATGTTATTTATTGTTACTATATTCAATTAACTTTTATTTGTAATATTTTTTAATTCAGTTTTAATTTTAAATTTGTGTATACAAAGTCTTACCATTTTTTTAATTTCCTTTCCTTCAAGCTTGAATTCTGCTAATAAAACGACACCATTAATTCTTATCGTTACGCTCATTTTTAGAGTAAGATTTCATTTTAATTTTCTCTCTTTTTTATATTCTCATTCAGTTTCAGAAATACCTGATTTTATGGTGGTAAATTTCTTTTTTTTTTTTTTTTTTTTTGGAGGTTTTGTTTACCTGATTTTATAAAATAAATGCTTACAGGGACAGTTGACTCTTTAATTCTGGAATAACCATGCATCAAAGTCTGGAGCTTATGAAAATATTAATTTTCTTTACGTCCATTCTTTTCCTTTTTCTCAGTTTTCTATTTTCTATTTTCCATTTTTTTTCTTTTTTAATTTTTCCACTGGCTCATTTCATATTCTTTCAATTTATTGTAATTTTAATATCAATTTAAATTGTATTTCATCAAGTTAATGTTAGCATGTATTTTTTCTCCAGTATTTAGTTTACACCACACACACACACATATATATATAAGAATATCTTACAGCACATTATATGACCATCAATTAAAAGTTTAAAAAATTATGGAAGAAAGGGAAACTTTATTGTTTTATTAAAAGTTTATATTTTTTTTGTAAGATATTTAATGTGTTTTGTCGATGCAGTATAAAAATATCATATTGTAGATTTAATTTTGTTTCAATTTATAAGTATTTGCTAGAAAATCTTGTTTTTCAAACAAAAACTGGAAAATAATAGGCAGAAAATTTTGAAAGGCACTTCAAATATTCAGAATTATATAATGTTACCTCTGGAAACTCCTTTTTTTTGTTATAAATGTGCTATATAGAAGATTTAAGGAAGACTGAGACATTATTTATATATATATATATATAACACATCGCAATAACTCCCGAGTCTAATTTTGAAAACAACATTTTTTTTGCAAAATTTTTTT
>BMAW01110367.1:0-10004 GCA_019974015.1 Nephila pilipes | reverse complement strand
ATATATATATATATATATATATATATATATATATATATAGAGAGAGAGAGAGAGAGAGAGAGAGAGAAAGAGAGACTACGCATATTACAAGACGCAAATGCAGGGTACTGATTCGTATGTTACTATATATATATATATGTGTGTGTGTGTGTGTAATGATTTAACTTAATTCACATGAATTTCTCACTTAAATAATTTAATTTACTAAATTTGCCCATTCTCTCCTTTAAACGATAATGCTCATTCGTATTTCCTGATACAATTCCTTATTCTTTTTAATTAATTCAATCACGCGTTCTAAAAAAATCGCTGACAATGCTCTCTTCTCATGAAACAGACCTGTAGGGATGATCCCTACCAGACGATGGGTCAATACTTATCTTCCCTGGAAGTTCCTCCATTCAGACAGTTTGGACTTTGACGTTTAATTGAATTTCCCCTCATATAAATAGCAAAACACAACGAAAAACGCTCTCTTCTTATGCTTCTCTCCTTTTCATACTGCTCCTCTCTTACGCTGGTCCTTCTCTCACTGATGATCATTTGAAATTTGTATGGTAACTTCGCTTCGGCCCTTGGTGGCCGAAGTCCGCTAAAGTCTGCAACTATATGGAAATAAAAGTATTTCGGCCATGTATGGAATGATTAATTACTATTGACAAACGTTAAAATAAATACTTTACATTAAGTCGACAGGATCATCATATATATATATATATATATATATATATATATATATATATATATATATATATATATATATATATATATATATATATATATATATATATATATAAAGTTTTTATCAAGTGGTGAAATAACAGATGCGGTATTCGTCCAGTTGTTTCCCATTATGGCGATATTTGAAATTTCATCAGATTCGAAAAGAAACAGAAAATCACTGGGGTATTATTTAAAGCTTTTTCCTGTCTACCGGACATTTTGATTTCATGAACTTAATGTTAATCCTATGGAGTTACTTCAACCATCCTCAAATCTTTACTATTTATTTATTTGAATGCAAAAAAGTGAATCTGAAAAAGTAAGAAATAATGAAGGGTTCTAAAGGATTACATTTTCTTCCCAGTTTTTGAAAATATTTCGAGATTTTTTCAAACCGATAAACCTACAAATAATAGGTTAAAATAGCGATAAAAAATTTTTTTGAAAAAAATCAGAGCGAAAGTGTAATTCTTCAGAAACCTTTATTATGTTTTGCTGTTTCGGATGCATTTTCTTACATCAAATTATATCAAATAGTAAATATTTGAGAATAAAAGAACAAAAATTGCGAATGATTATAACTTTACTTTCACGAAATCAAAATAGCCAGCAGTCGAGGAGTCTTAAGATTACAAAATGTAACGGCGTGTGAGCGATATTCTGAACCACCAAATCGCTCAACTTGGCGTCTGGCCATATATTGCTATCTAATTGCTAACCTTTTAAATTTAATACCCTTTCGGCTTCAGTTTACCGAATAGGTATTTTACAGATATGACAGTAATTGTTTCTAAAAATAAATTTACCTTTAGTCACGATTATAATCTTTCTCGGAAATCGAAAAGGTTTTCTTGTTGTATTAATGGATGTATTATTACGCCATTTTTAATGCACTGCGTATTCCGTACATAAGGATGATACTACCAGTTTTCCGAAATAGCTTAGTTTTATTACCTAGAAAGAACTGAGTTGTAAATAATCTAATTTTTAATGTAAAATATCGTTCCAATGTGTTGATTGGTAATCTAGCGCGGCCTTTGCTAGTTGGATTAACAAGTATTTTCTCATTTAAATTAGTTGTTAAACAAAATTCGTAAAATGTTATTTTGGATTAGATTAATATCTAATATTGTTAAAATTATCGATAGTAAATTTGGAGTTTGGTTTTGAAATTCACGCCAAAATGGTAAATAAATACTCGAAAGTAAATTTTGTTCACAAAAAAATTACAGAGAATGTAGTCCATTTATTTTGAATAATAACTAGGCTGTCCGTTTCAGCGTGTTTGGTACCGAACCGGTCGAAACGCTGTTTAGTAATATTAATTAAAAGCTATTTCTTGTTAATATGTTGATTTACAAGGAAATAAAAAAAACTTGGGCGTTAATCGAAACTTTCCAATAAATTACTAAACCTGAAATTGATGTTATATTTTCCACGAGTGATCTGAGAAATTCATCTGGCAGAATTAAAATCGGCTTCCCACTCTTAAGAAATCATGTCAAGTTTCGAGGTTGCTTTGTTCAAAATAATCAGTGAGTTGAATATTGTGACAATACTGGTAAAAGCAGACCTATATGATAGTTGATTATTTTATTTTGAATCAAGGCAATGACAACGAAATAAATTACTAAGTTCCTATTAATTTTAAAATTTATTTACCCTTGAGCTTAATTTAGAGAGATAGTAAAAATCAATAATTTAAATATTTTTCTATATTTAAATTTAAATAGAGATTAAAATAAAAATACCAGGGGAGTCAAATACCCGGGATATGGCCAACGATTGCCAGAGCAATCAATTGCTCCACACAAAAATTTATCAACGCTGCTAAGGTAGTAATAAATGGACATGATAAATAAGAACTGTATCAGCTAAACAAAAGTTATTCGAGTTCCTAGGTCCTCGAAAGCTATTCGAAATCTCGGGACCCTTACCAGATTTAGCTTTTATCATACCCACTACACGGCAGGTCTTTAGTGGCATCAGGTCTTGAACTCACGATTCGACAAAAACAACGCTGGCTGCGTATCCACGACTATGAATACTAGACTACCATGGCTATGGACACTAATAAAGGATGCTTTCAGTAGATTGTTCACGAGAGTGGTTGAAAAAGTACCTATGTTGGGAATTGATAATAGGATAACTGATTGCAGTACAATGATCGTTTTTCTTTTCTTTTTTTCATAACAAGTCCTTGAGTATGACGCATATCACATCCCGAAAATTCATCACCATAAGGTTTCAGGCAGTTTCCAGGCTCTTTGTAGATGATTCACCAGAAGCAACACATTATTTGTCTGTTGCTTGTTTTCCCATGTCAGATAGTGAATCAAGATCTCATCGGAGGTGACGCTTCGACGCAAACAAAGGCACCCCTTCGCGGCAACAATCAAATTTTTATTTGACAGTAGATGGCTGTAAAATTCGAACTAACCTTTAAATAAGTGTCAAATTAGTTTTGGAGCTGTCTAACAGATGCATCACAGAGTGATAGCACCAAAAAGTCTCTCCAACGATATTGGTTGCCAATAAAGGGTATTTTAATCACTTTCTCATGATTTATATCATGCCTGTTTCTTATATTTAGGTACAAAAATCAATGCACATCCGTAAGCAAAAACGCTTTATTAATTTGTATTACAATCTCTCAAAATGTAGGACTTAAGTTCGGAATTATCCTATGCATACAGAACTATTTCTGTAAGATGATTATTCATCTAAAACAAAATTAATTATCACATGGAATTATTTCTCGACCATACATACATTTTTTTAAGCCCTAGAGTATAACGGAATAAAAGAACACAAAAATATAGTAACTTACTGAATTTTCCGTAATTCACAGATAGAACATTTGCTATTTTAGACGTCGTAGTCATTCAATCGAAAAAAAAGAATGAGGAAAATCTTTGTGAATTGGACTGAGGGAGAAAATCCTCTCAAGGTTGGCTATATTTATCAGTTGATAAAGAAATAACTCACATCAGATGAAATTAGATATAATCTCAGATGATGACTCTGTAATTTATTTTAATTTCTTCTCATAAAACCAGGTAATTTTTGCGCTAATAAACTTTCATTAAATTCCTACTATTAGCTCATACTCTCCTTATATATATCTTGTTCAAATTTTCAATCGTTAATAAAATACTTTTTATTCATCCACTCAAGTTCAAATACGTTTTTTTAAAACTTGAAGTGGATGACACTTGATGTTAATACAGGGTTCTTCGAATATTAATTCATTATTTAAATTTAATTGGTAAAAATGTAGTTTAGCCCAACCACTTGGGGCAGTTTCAGAAATTGCCGAATCTGGCGATTTTTTTTTCTTTGGCTGAACGTTAAATCCGCGAAGTGGACCAGGATATCCACATTTGGCAAAATGCCGCCAAATAATTCCTGTCACCAAGGGTGGTTGGACAGAACTGCATGCCAACCATTTAATCTACTGGATGAATTAAAAAATAAACCAATGCTTCTACTGTGTCATTTGTCTTGCAATGGCAAAGTTGGTAGAGCGTCGGCGTAGAATCTTCATGCCTTCGGATCGAGTCTCGTCGAAGCATAAAATTTTCTTATTGGATTTTCAAATAATTAATTTTAGTTTTATATCGGAGAATACATTTCTCTTATTTCCAGTGTTAGCACATCAGTGGCCCCAATTTGTTTATCAATCACATATTTCAGTTCAGAAAATGTTTTGGGATTCTGTGAATAAATTTTATCTTTTAAAATTTTCTCACAGAAATCAGTTACTCGGATTGAAATAATGCGAAAAAGGTGGCCCTTTCCTGTATGATTCAGATAACCCAGAGCAATCATACGATTCTGAAAGTGCTCTGACATCAGAACAAACATGTTGGAAGTGTGATGTTGTCTTGCGCAATCTTGCATAAATATCGTCAAATAGAAATCGGGATCGCTTTGAATAACCGGGATGAAATGATTGGCCAACACGTCTCAGTAGCGTTCACTAGTGACAGTTCCATCAACAAAATTTTCTCCAACTATTCCTCAGGTAACAGTGCGTGCCAGATAATGACATGAAGTACGTAACGAACGGTCAATTTCAATATGAGGGTGTTCTGAACCCAACATGCGCTAATTTTGTTTGTTGACGTAGCGATCGAGATGAAAATGAGCTTCATCACTAAACCAAACTTTCATTCCACCGATGGTGGTGTTGTCCTTGCGGCCCACTACATCATTAGCATATTCCAGTTCATTGGCCCATTGCTGCATTACCCAGTGAATGGTGCACTTGGACTTGGTACGGAAAGATATTCAACTCGTTGACATTAATTTTCCACAAACATTCTCGCTAAATGCCGACTACGTTTTCCATATTTTCAAGTGTGGAAGCATGTACCTTTCGACCAACATTGTGACTCATGTTATCGCAAACACTTCCCGTGTGCTCGAATTTCACAATAAATCGTGTAATCGTTTTCCAGCCAGGGCCGGAAGACACTTTAAGCTCTTTTGAAAATGCTCTTGCGACGGAAACGGGGCTTTTGTTACGTTCGTAAAATGTTTTCACGATAAAAATATGCCTAGGAATTGTATATCTTGAAATTTTGGCAGAATCTGCGAAGACAGAAAGAAATTTGCAGCATGCTCAAACTAAATTTGGTTGTTAGTATTATTTATTCTCAAAGTTTGAATAATTTATGAACAGTGGTTTTCGGGATATAACAGTTCCTTATTGGAGTGTTTATTTTTAGTCACACTTTATCACCAGAAGCTCGCACCGCTAGGTAGACGGAACTATGCGTTGACTAAGAGTTGAGTGGTAACCCTCCTGAAGGAAGGTCATTGAACAAGTTCTCGAGAAGGTAAGCTGAATCCGAATCCACTGACAGCAAGCAGGGGAACAGTTTGATATCTAACAAACTGCTGGCAGTAGGCATATCGACAAATGAGGGCTTTTCAAACCTTTGTAAAACACCATTCTGTTGAAAATATCTCATTGATTGTCATTCATTAATAATCTACAATAATGGTTTACTTGAATATTCTACCTACCACACTCACGGACAGTAATTCGATGAAAACCGAACTTAAAATCCAGGTTTTAGTTATGACAATTGAATAAATTTTTGTATTCTACGCATATATTTTCAAATGATTAATTGTATCATTTAATTGCAACACAGGGTACGTTGTCTGAATACCTTTAATGGTACAAAATATCTAAAGAAACATAGAAACATTTATTTGAAAATTTGGATATAGTGATTTCCAGATGTGAAGAATTCAACCGCTTTAAAACTTTTACATGGTAGAGATTACTTTTTTCTGTAAATACATTTGGCAATTCATATGATTTTCACCATAATTTATATCTTTAAAAATTTCCTTTTGAATGTTTTGTATTTTCAGCATTGTAAAATAATTGCTATTGAAAGGGTATTGTGACATTTGTGAAGTTAAAAATAAAAAAATTCACACATTAGCAAAAATGTTTAAATATCACATTAAAGAGTCTGATTTTTTTTAAATTTCTTTAAATCAGGAAATTTCGAATTTAATTTTATATAACTTAAAACATTAAGACTAATTTCGAATAGAAATGAATTGTTCTTTAAAACAGCATACCTGCAATAATGAAATGCATCTTAAAGGAGAGATAGTTCATTAACTGTACTTAATTAATGGATTGATTAAGTACAGTTAATGAACTGTCTCCCATTGAGCTATTATCAATAATATCATTCCATCCACTTGAATCTAGAATTATGATGCTTTCAAAGTGGATATTTTATTGACGTTTACGTCGTTTCTGATGCTGTTCTACCAAAATTACGAATACCACCGTCTGATATCTGATAAGTTACTACCATTTTAAGTAAATAAAATTTAAATCATAAACTTATATATATTTATTCCAAAATACGACTTCTTCTTGCAATGCTGTTTATAAAGACACAAAAAATACTCACCGCAATCTCTATAACTTAAAACTTATTAGGAAATCACGCGTCATTAGTCTGTTTTTGACAGAAATGGATGAAAAAAGGCGTCTAATTTCTCGTAAAGATGTTGAAATCGAAACATATGGTTTCGACACATACGTGGCGGGAGGGATAAGGTGAATCCATGTGAGAAAGGGTTGCTATGGCAACGATGCAGAGGAGAACGGTAAGCGCTCTCCAAATTCTGTTTTCGGACGACCAGGTCAACAGAGACAGATTTCTAACTTATACCTGAAATCCTGATTAAATTCTGGCGAGAACGGAAAGACGGGAAGGAAAGGGGGGGGGAGTTTTCCCTCATAAATAAACAGTCCGCGCTCGTATTTCGAAATTATTATATTTTTTGACGATATTGGTATTTGCAATGGTGGGATATCTTGGGATTTGTTTTGTGTAAATCGAAATTATTCGAATGTATCACGTTTAATAAAGTAAATAGGTAAATAATAATGTAGCACTTTCATGGAAAAAGTTTTGAAATTAAAACTATCTACAATAAGATCATCGTAATCAATATTGCAGTTTAAAATGAAATATCTTGATTTAATTCATTCATATATTACTACGAAGCAGTTTTTTTTTCAAAATATCACAAATAAAAAATAGCTTCAAATCAGAAATGTATGTCTATTCTTTGGTTATCCCTTTACAATGTAAAAAGGAAAAAATATGCTTTAAACATGTTTAAAATAATATTATGATTCAATTATAGAACAAACACTATCTCATGATCAAATACAGCACTGATAATCAATAAAATTAATAATTAAAACACAAAATCATGTTATTGTGTAACATTCTCTTATTTATAAGCTTGTATTTATGTTTTCTCAGGATCGATAGTAGCGTTGAATGAATAAAACGTATCAAACCATAACAAAAATACATTGTTTAAAAATACTATTTATACTACTATTACAACTAAGTTTGGTTTAAGAAACTCTATTAATAAGAAAAAAGAATATTATCATTTCTTAAAAAATATTCAATAATCTAAAATATATTTTAAAGCTCGCATGCACTGGCCATTCTAATTATAATTCTAAAATGGTGTGGAAAACTTAAGCAACAACGTAAATTTTAAGCAGATAGCCATGACATTGCAGAAAAAAGTTATTGTGACCAATACAATAAACAAACAATTCAGTAGAATTTCAAGAACAAAATGTCAGGAGTGTACGCAAAACGCGTGCAGCTCAAGACTACAATAAAAGGAAGAACGGTGGTGCATTAAAGACATTCGCTGCAAGTGCAAGTGAGTTCTTTCGTGAAATATGGCTAGAATAACTCACCAGAACGACTTCACACATAGAAGAATGATCGGATAGCCGGAGGAGGGGTGTAGTTTGACTAGTGTAGCTGAAGAGTTCGGAGGCAACAAAAGTTTGGTTTCTCGCGCTTGTAAAGCCTTCCAAAGTATAGGTACAGCTGTTAGAAAGGTTGGTAGAGGCCGTCCTAGGAAAATAATTGCAGTGGATGACCGGTATATCGTCTTGTAGACGAAAAGAGACCGATACCAGTCAGCAAGTGCCATTGCTCTACAACTGAGTACAGCAACAAGGCTACAAATATCGCTGTTTACTGTGGCCAGAAATCTTCACAAAGGTGGCCTATTCGCCTACCACCCTAAGCGCTGCATCTCTTTGAAAGTTGGCCATCGATGGCACTGTTTAGAGTGGTGTAAAGAACATTCAAAAACTGGACATCTCATCAATGGAGCCGTGTCGTCTTTACGCATGAGAGTCGTTTCAGTGCCACAAGCGATTCTCAACGCCAGTTGATTTGGAGAGAGTTCGGGACACGGTTTCATCTCAGTAACATCACGGAAAGAGACCATTACGGTGGTTCTGGAGTTGTAGTCTGGGGAGATTTTATGCCGAGCAGGTGTACTGAGCTCCACGCTTTCGACAGATGTTATGTAACTGGAGATCGCTACTCTGTAAGGAGGTGAACCTTCCCCATGTGCGTCTGTTCCGAGGTGCCATTGGACCAGACTTCGTTCTAACGAATGACAATGCTCGGCCACACGGACTGCTGGTGTTCTGCAGCTAGTGGAAGGTGAAGATATCATTCGAAGGGATTGGCCAGCGTTCTCCTCTGATCTAAATCCCACAGAACATGTGTGGGAAGCTCTGGAGAGACGCTTTGAGGCACAATTACATCCTCCGGGGAACATACAATAACTAAAACAAATGCTGATTAAGGAATGGGCACTCTTTTCTCAAGACCTATTGGACTATCTGTTACTGAGAATGGAGAGACGGAGCGAAACAACATTGCAGTAAGGGGAGGGCACATTCCGTGCTAAGGAATATGTGCTTAGTATGGAATTCTCTCTTGATTGTCTTCCTTTTGGACAGACAATCATGTGTAACGATACTATGAGTTCAATAAAGCCTTTTTTTTTTGTTTGATTCCATGTAATATGTATTGTATTCATTTTTAAGCAATTATGCTTTTGTCATAGTTTTAGTATTAATAGCTGTCTCTCATTTCTGAATTTCATGTCTCTCAGATTATTTCTCGTAGAGTTACGGCAAAAAAAAAAAAAAAAAAAAAAAAAAACTTGTTGCTTAAGTTTTGCTCACTAGTGTAATTTTGAGTGAATTTCAATCTTTTCTAGATTCAATCTAGATTTTTTTAATTAAAGACAGTTTTTACATGCAAAGTGGCTACAAAATAATGATTATGGCTTAAATGAGAATAACGGTAAGTATGATTTGGCTGGCTTCGGGATGCAATATTGATGCATGATTTAAAGCGCGTTAATAAATTTGAAGGGCCGATTAATGCGTTGATCAAGCTGGAAGAATCTGCGCGCACGGTGTATGTATGTATGTATGTATGTATATATGTAGCCTTATGTGTAGCCTTATGTATATGGCATGCTATATATGTAATAATAATAATAGCCATATGTAGCCCTTGTGTATGTAATAATATGTATGTGTATATCAGTAATATATGCTCTTGTTGACAATGCTGAATTCAGCGATTATCGGTAATTGCTTGCTTTTTTTCAATGGTAATCAAACAATGAACCTTTCTTTTAACATTATTAACCCTGAAAAAACAGATATATTTTTTACTGTTATTTCATTTTAAGCCATAAATCGTGTTACTGTAACCGCTCATCAAAACTTTGATATTTAAATATCTAGTTGATCTCAGAAAAGATGGCCTCCAAATTACTGATGAACTCTACGAGGAAATGATCTGGTTTTATGAAGTCAGAGATGGAAGACGTATGTCTATGAAAACTATGACAAAAGAAACATCAATTGAAAAAGTGAATAC
>BMAW01110365.1:0-13813 GCA_019974015.1 Nephila pilipes | reverse complement strand
ATTTTCTCTTTTAATCAAGATACATAATTTTCTCTTTTAATCAAGATGTATAACAGTTATATAATGATTTATAATTTAAACAGGGGTAATTTTGTACCTTGAATTATAATTTCTTAAAATTTGGGTTAAGTCCTAGTTTACCAGGTCCACTTGACCTGGTAAACTAGGTCAATCAAGATACAAAATCAAGATACAATCAAGATACGACGCTTCTAGAAGTAAAAAGATGGCGTCATCTGAGGAAAACTAATTTTGAAATAAGCCGACATTTTCACCGGAAGAAAGGGAATGAAGAAATTATAGTACCTGGAACACAAATTTTAAAACAAGATGGCGTTTTCACTGAAAGGATATTCAAGCATCAAGTTTTATTTTAAATAATTATCTAATGAGATTAATAATTAATAATGAGAGGAACGGTGTATGAGATATGAAAAGGACACTCGGGAGCATTTCAATCTAACAAAAGGTATTTAGCATGAAAAGTGTATGTCCAATTCGAATATCTGATCCTATTCACTCCACTTCTATATTTGTTGCAATGCTAAGATCATAAGTCACGGTTTATTCATTGGCGAGTTTCTCAAATCAAATAACGTCATCAAGTAGCGCAAAAGGTTCGTTGTTTTGAAAAGTTGTTAGTTGTAAGGCAAGAACATGTACACGCTGCTCAGCAAGTTTGATATCCAAAATATTCATAGATAACCCTTAGCTATGTGTACGTGATTGAATTCGAAATAGAAACACCAGAGAGTACGAAGGTTAAATTATCGAGTCAAAGAACTTTTAATGTTAGCATTGGTTTATAGAAGGAGTGTGAAGGTTCTGTAATCACAGTTGATTACTTTAGGATAAAATTAATAATCTGTTTGTTATTAAAAAATAAAGGCGAACAGATCTAGAAAAGGTTTCTGAGACCACATTAACACATGTCATTCGACATCTTTCCAGAATTAATTCTTATTTTTTAGTGATAAGCATTTTTTATTGAAATTTATGGTAATTGAAATAATTTAAAAAAGTTTTTCGGAAATTGCGGATTTATATGAAGATTTGGATGAGATGCAAGTTGCTGTTCTATATGGCAAATTGTGAAGTATATTGAAAAAATTGTAGACTTATGTTTTTGCTTATGCTGATCGATACATTGTTTTTTAGAATCGTATGTGGAAAAGAAAATGAATAAAAATAGGCATTGTGAAATTCTCGATTAGTATCATAAAAACTAACATTTAAATTAGAAAGAAAAAATATTAGAGGACTATATCTGTGTGGGTCGCAGAAAAGCTTACATCAGGCGTCGGCAATCTATGGCACGCATCCCAGATTTGGCACTCGGTACAATTTTCAGTAGCACTTCTACACCAGTCTTGAAAGTTATGAGAAAAAGATAAATCGTCTCTCCTCTCTGCGCAGTTTCTCTTAACGCCTCACGCATTTTCTCGCCTTTCGTCCGGTCAGTCACACCATACACGAGAAACGAGTATGATTTCTTTGGAAAGTATAGAAATTAATTTGATGCATGTCAGGCGCTATATGTTAACTACTTTGAACTTCACGACACATTCTTAGTTTTATTGTAGGAACATGTATTTTATTAGTTTAATTATTGTGACAATTCATACCTAAATATTTAATCAAAATGCCACCAAAAGCAAAGTTTGATGTTCGCGGTTTTCAAGATTCCTGACGAATGAATTTGGATTCGAACAACAAAAAGATATGCCGCAAAAGCGTCGTATATCGCATGTCAAGTGTACAAAGACATTTTCGAGCTAAATACCAATCCACATTTAAGACTTCTGATGAGAAATATGAATTAATAAAAACAGATGTTGCTGGTTATATGAAACAAGTTACATTTTTTTGTGTCAAACAATTGGAACCGAAAATACAGCGACTGAATGAAGTTTCATAATTGATCATTTTGTAGATGCTAAAGTCAAATTTTTCGGAGATAGAGAAAAAAGAATGACACATTTTTAAAAAGCGTTTAAATATTATTCAGTGATTTTTCAAATATACAAACAATAATATCTTGAATTAAAAAAAATACCGGCTTCTGCTCGAACTCTTAAAAGACGAATAAATCAAATGGCTGAAAATGTAACCACAAAATAGAATTACGGATTACAAAAAACATTCATTTATTGTTGCTCTTGATGAAATTACCCATAGGAATGATGTTGCACGTCTTACAATAATTATACAATACTATGATAAAAATCGAGTTATGAAGAATTATGCAGTTTGATTGGGACAACTTAAGGACGGGATATTCATTGGTCATTTATTAATTATTTTAAAATTTAAATAAAAAAACGTTAGTATAAATAAAATATTTTGTGCAACTACTGATGGCCCTCCTGCACTGGTTGGCAAGGAGAGAGGATCAGTTAAACTTCTTGGAATTCATATTGGATATGAGGCATTCAACTTCCATTGCATAATACAGCAGGAAAGTAGAATTGCCAAATAGGGAATTTCATGATGTCTCGTTCTTTATTGGTATATAGGCAATTTAAACTTCTTTTTAGAAGAAATAGAAAGTGAATATATGGATCTCCTGTCATGCAGCCATGTCTATCGGCTTAGTCGATGCAATATTTTGAATAAATTTGAGTAATGCCTGTTACACATTAAATTTTTTCTAAATAGTAAGGAACAACATTTCGCCGAATTTAATGATAAAGAATGGTTATGGAAATTGATATAACTGAGCATCTTAATGAAATTAACATCTTCGATTGCAAGAAAAAGGGACAAACAGTGCTTTAACTCTTTGAATATTGGAAAGGCTTTGCTACAAAACTAAAAATATTTTCCCATGATATTAATACGAATAACTGCAAATATTTCCCAAATGTTGCAGCGCTTTCAAATATATCTACTATACACAAAGGTGAAATTCAAACCTACGATGAAGTACTTAAGGAGAATTTTCCAAAGGATGCAAGGACTTTGAAGCATATGTGCATATGTTTTCCTTCTGAATAAAACCAGATGTGGGTGGTTGAAAATTTTAAATGGAACTTATTGAACTAACATCTTCAGAATTATGGAAAATCTAATTAATGGAATTAAGGACAAATCTGGAAGAAAACTCTAACGATAAATCAACAGCTGTTTTAAATTTCTGGATGTCATTGTCAGGTAGATTTAATTGTTTGAAGAAAAATTGCATGTGCTTTGCATTACGCTTTTGGTTCTACATATCTATGTGAATAAATCGTTTCTAACATGAAAAATATTTTGACACCACAAAGAAGTTGTTTAGAATCATATGCTGAATTGAAGGTCAGGAATTAATTGAATTGATATTGAGATATTAAGTAAAACGTTGCAGGGACAAAGTTCGCATTAAAAAAATTATTTTTTTCTTTCACTATAATGAAGGATTTCTTATGTTTATGTTGTTTTATATTTTAGTAAATATGTTTAGAATACATAATATATGTACAATTTTAATTTTTTATTTATATTGAAGGAATAGTTATATTTTATGCAAATAATTAACTTTAAACGATGCATAATAATATTAAATAAAATTCTAAATCTACATTTATTTTTTCGATTCCCTGACTCTGCATACAGTGCAGCGGTAATTGAATTGTTTCAATTTCTTACTGTGTAGCATCTTGAATTATATTGATAAATTGGTTGGTTCACCACAGCTACAAGGTGGCGGACCTCAACTCTAATATTTAATATTGTTACGTGGAAAGTTTGAATTTTGTTTTCTTCCCTGCACAATATTAATTCTGCAAGAATGGAGAGATGGTCATCAGTTAAGGAGCGAATATGTCAATCAATAATACTGAACAGGTAGGGGTGACCATGACAACCAATTTGATGGTCCAATATGTCACTAATTTAATAAATTGAATGACAAAACTAGGAGCTCCTAGACCAAATGTAGCAATCTCTGGAATATTGTTTTAAGGTTTATATATATATATATATATCTTTTCATTAAATTTACTATCAAAATAGAACATAAAAATGGTTCTGAAACATTTAATCACCATTTAGTAACATATTATATATCTTTTGGTATACATAATGCATGTAATTTTATTATTATGAGTAAATAAGGGCAATAGGATTCTTTATCATTCAACATTTTTATAATTAAATGTAACATCATAAATGTTCTGTGACATTTTAAATTTTTAAAAACAAACGATTGTGATACTTTTTTTAAGATATTATGTGTCCAACTTATAAAGGCAGACGATTTAATTTAATGTGATACTTTTTTTAAGATTTATCTGTTCGACTTTTAAAGGCAGACGATTTATTCTAATTTGATACTTTATTTAAGACATTACCTATTCTACTTTTAAAAGCAGACGATTTAAACTTAAAGTGATACCTTTTTCAATATCCTTTATTAAGATATTTTTTTTGGCAACACCAGATCATAGTTTTGATTTTAGATAATTTACTGGCAACGGATATGAAATTTAGTATTGAGTTTGGTTCCAAGAGGTAAAGACGAACGTTGAAAATGTGGTGCTTGTGTAAAATTGTGTCTTGAATTTATGTTTGAAAAGATGTGCGGAAATAAATGTGATGTCCTGAAAACAAGTCATTTTTATTAATAGTCTTCAATACAGTACAGTGCTTTAGTTGTATTGATATACAAATAAATGCTACCTCATATTAAAAAATGATATGTAGTCATTATTAGAATCTTAACAATTAAAAATAATGGTGTTCCGTATTTCCTCTTTCAACATTTAAAAGAATGTAATTGACATTTGTTATATACAACAATAGCTTAAATAATGCAACAGCGCAACAAAGACGAAACAAAACAATGAACCCCATAAAAGATTAATCATTTTAAAGTTTTTAATTGCTAATTAAACTGCGTTTTGAATATTGTGCGAATTTATTGCTTTTTTTAGATCTTTGATAATTTCATAGTCATTGATACAGCTATGGATATTGTTTTCCTTTCGGAGATCGTGATATACGTGATCTCTTGCTTCGTAGTGGGTTTTTTGCGAGGTTTTATGCCATCTTTCATCGAGATATTTGTATGTGTTTCCCTGAACGAAATGATTAAACTCTTCTTCAAATGGTATTATGGCAATGGGGCTCAAACGCAAATTACGCTCATTCCACAGCAATGTTATAACATGATTGAAGAAGAAAATGAGAAAAATGAAATACCGATGGTATATTCTCTCATGATTTTTAAGATATGTGAAGGACTTGATATTAAAGTCCAATTAGCTCCAGTAGAAATAAGAGATACTTGGACTAAAAAAATTAAGAAATCGAGCAAATGTATTCCGCTTGTGCGATCAAAAATGATTTTTAAGATTTGTAATGCCCTGAACCTTCCAGCTAAGTTAGAGCTGAATGAGGGCAAGAACATCGAAGTCGGAGTACAAACAAAAAAATCAAGCCGCAGCAAAGCTCCTCCCGTTGTAAATGCTGTAGCAGTTTATAAAATCTGCCTAGCCTTAGGACTGTCTGCTCAATTAAATGAAGAGGCGTAGAATGCACCAGCGTATATGAGGAATGGCGAAAGATATTTGCGCCTAAAAAATAGTTCTTTCAGTGAAATATTTAACTGAATTCAAAATATATAAGACTTTAAAAATCGAAAAAGCACTGGTTGTCACATAGAATCATTTATACAGCTTGAAGTATTTGAAAAAAAAAATATAATTACTTCAAGCATACTTTTTATCAATCAAATCTTTCGATTGAGCATAGATATCTGTGACATTTTAACTTATTGATCTATAATTGTTCTAATTTGTGGAAATTCTTAATAGTATCATGACATTGTTTTAAGACCTGAGGTACCATAGTACAAACTGCAAAAGAGATGAAAAAAAAAAAAAAAAAAGATGTAAAACAACTAGATATTACAAAAGAGATGTAAAATACCGAATGTTTAAAAATGATTACCACCTTAAAACCACACAATTCAAAAAGCTCCAATAAGCCAAATAGACATTTTATCATGATTCTTCGACGTTTAGAAAAGAAATATACAAAAAAATGAGATTAATGATTATAGAATTTGAATTTATTGCTTCCAGAAAATATTAGAATATAGAAATGTGGTTAACACTAGTTGAGAAGTTTAAATAAATATAAACACGCGATCCTTACCTGTTGTTCCATTACAGGTCATATATGAAGTAACAAAGTATCGTGATAATATGAGGGCTATATAATTTGAAGCTAAATAAACATTAGATTCATTACCCAAGAGATTTGGGAACTAAATGACTGCTTCTTACAGAAGTCTGAGAAAAATGATGTTGTTGATGTATGAAGCTATGCGAAAGGCATACACTAAAATGGATGTGTCAGAAATATTTTATGCCTGTATTATGAACAAACTTCCGTACGAAAACTGATAATAATTATAGAATTTGCAGTTACTATTAGATATTGGATTCTCAATCTGAAAAGATGGTTAGTTAATATAAATAAAAAGCAGAAATATACTGAATTGAATTAATGATTTCCCCAAGAATTTATTTCATTGGTGAATCAAGTTTAATATTTGTCAGAAAGAACGTCGTATAGAGTGTAGGAGACAGTGATAGTTTTGTGGAAAATTTCACTTGCTGTAATATAGAAGACAAAAACAAAAATATCAAAGGAAGTCAAATTTAAATCAAGATTCAAAAGCAATTAAATTACAATAAAATATTTCAAGAAATGCGGAAATCAATTGACTGCAAAAATATTAATACGTTCCTGTAAATGAGGTAATTAATCATCGAAAAAAAAGCACCAAATTCAACCAATCAACCAAAATAAATAAATAAGAGCCCAACCACGCATAATCCCTCTGCAAAAGCTAAACAGACGAGGTCATCGTCCAAACCCTTTCAGAGGTTGAAGTTAAAAGCTGCTGAGAAAAACAGCTTATAACAATTTATCTGCCTTCGAGGGTGTGGTGGATCTCCACCGAACCTTGAAGTCTATGTGCTTTTACGACCATGTAAAAAAGGTAAACTTCCAGTGCAAAGAATTAAAGCCCTCCTTTGTTTCTTGGCACTGCCTAGGTTTACGACCTCACTCAAATTTCAATGCATCTCAAATCCATAATATCTATGTAACAACCTACATGCGTTGCTCTTCAGACGACTAATTCTCAAGGGTAACGAGTTAACTATGGTGCGTGGATATAATTCTGTAGAGATATATTAATTTCATTGCACTTTCAACGGAAGTAGTATGATTATTCACATCCCAGAATTATTCAAGTAGTATCGTTACTCTGACTGCACGACTTCAAGATGTGTCTGTACGGATTCATATCACTTTTTAGTTACAGTATGCTGCATTTATCTTACCTCCCCTTGATGTTGTATTACAAATGGATTTGAATCTCTTAGTCGACCAACTGCAGTCTGTAACAAAAAAAAAACAATGCACGAGGAAGGAGTTGTTGATGGAGACAAAAATTGCCGGATAGAAAATTAAGTACATAATAAAAATGATTAAAATTCCAAAAAAAATTGAAATATTTATTTCAGAGTTACAAAGTAACGAGATCAATAAGGTGTTAACATACTTCTAACCTGGATGCAAACTGCCATACGACGTGGCATAGAGTGATAAAGCTCCCTGATGGTCTCCTGAGGTATTTTTTGCCAGATTTGCTCCAATTGTCGGGCGAGGTCATTAACATTCCCTATTAGATGCAGTAGACTTCCCAACATATCCCAGACGTTTTCGATTTCAGAGAACTCTGGCTGTCCAGATCTGGCTGTTGTTGGACAAGCTGTAAGACAGTTCATAGCAACACATGCGGTATGTGGTCTGGCATTAACTTGCTGAAAAATAAGGCCAGGGTACTGCAAAAGGAACAGTAGCAAAACAGGTCTCTTAATGTCGTCGACGTACCGCTGTGCTGTAAATGTGCCTCTAATGACAGCCAAAGAGATCCGGCAATAAAGGGAAATGGCACCCCAGATCATAACTCCTAGTTAAGGGCTTGTGTGGCGTGCAATAGTGAAAGCAGGATCAGACGCTACTCTGGGCGTCTCCAGATACGTCATTGATGATCCTCAGAACACAGATGGAAACGGGATTTGTCACTAAACACTATACGTCCTCAGTCAGCATCATTCCAACCTGTAATCTGGCTAGAAAGTGTGCAGGCGTGAGTGACAGATGGCGTAGCGGACGGTACAAGCGCAGATTTCACTCTATCAACTGTCTGTGAATTGTCATGGTGGACATTCGTGTGTGGGTTGCTCGTCTGATGATAGGTAACGATAAATCAGGCGCTGTGACACCTAATCTGGCAATCATTCTTTCTTCCCGATCTGCTATGTTCCTAGGTTAATCGTTACCATCATGTCGCTGAAATCTGCCATTGTCCACTCAATCTTGCCAGCATCTTCTAATAGCCACATCGCTTCCACCCATATGACAAGCGATTCTCCGATTTGCCCAACCTGCCACTTTCAATCCAATGATACGACCTTTTTCAAACTCTGACAGTTGCTCGTAATGAGCTCGTATCCTGCTGAGAGTCATATTTTCATTTGTTGAAAGGTATCCTAAATGCCAATGCAACAGAAAATTTGACCATCAGATTGAGAATCGCTACTTATATACATCTGCTGAGTGCTCAGTTCCGATGCGCTGTAGCTCCCTCTATTCTTTCATTGGACACCAAATTTTAATCATTCGCATGTTTGGTTCAAATGTCTTTGCATAGGAAATTTCATTACAATCGGGCAACTCCTTCTTGGTGCACCGTTTTTTTTTTTTGTTATAGAGTGTATTATCTTCTTTCCTTTTGCTAGTTGACTTTGATATACAAAGTCCGAAGTAGGGAGATGATGATGTTAACTCTTGATGAATTGTTTTATCTCAGGTCACTGTCTCAGATTGCAAAATACGGAATGAGAAGATTTATTTCCAAAACCCACAAGGACTTTTCATCTTCTCCATCTAGCTATTAGCTTAGCGGCTCTGATACCGCTGCTGAAATTAGATATTAATAATGGTCTATATAAGACATTAATTATTTCCCTCTCCTAGTTTCCCATTTTAATGTTGATGGGAAGCACTTACTTCCCCCCCCCCCAAATAATTTCCATTGGAAGAATCTGGATTCTTTTATACGGTTAGCAATCATAACCGGTGCAATAGCTATGAATAGAAATATTGATGATGTTGCCCAAAATGTCATTACTCAATTATGGACTCTGCCGATTCAGCGATTAAAAAATTTCAAATACACGGCAGAAGCTGATTAATTCATAGAAGAATTAGATGTATCAAACTTTCCTCAAGAAACAAAGGTGACTAAGGTTTTTTCCGATGATACACCATAGCTTATAACCTTATAGTATTTAAATGGGCAAATGCTTTTGCTGATATTACAAAGCATAGTCAGAGAAACTCTTCAGTCAGAGATATCTCTTCTATCAATTCGTTTACCCTCAATCAACAGTTATGGAGGAAAATGAAAGATACAAATAGCCTGTATTCGCAGTTTCCGATACCGATACAGTAAACTGCGAATAATGTAACATTCTTCTCCTGTAAATGTAGTCAATATTATCAACTAATTCTTTGTTTAAATGTTAAAGTCCTATTCTTATACTGCTAAATTCCTAGCGTCTAAGAACTTTCTGAGCAGACACTTATCAACTTCAGCTGTCTGCATTATATAAATTATAACTATGATTTTAAAATGTGGAATTTGAGAGAGACCTTATGTTTAGTCCATGATAGTAGTCCGGGTACTGATGGATTTACTTTTAACATGCTTTGCCAGAATTCCTTTGTAAGTATCCTCAACCTATTCAATAGGACTTGGAGAGAGCATAGTCGCAGGCAGGAAGCCTTAGTAATTCCAATTCTGAAGGCCTGGTAAAAATCCAAAGGATCCTTTCATTAACAATCTTCCAGTTTTAATGAGCTGCCTTTGTAAGATCCTGAATCGTAGGGTCAATGTCATTCTGATGTATGGATTGTAAAATAACCGTTGCAATTCAGACATTCAGAGTGGCTTTCATAATGGAAGATTCACTCTGTACAACATCATGATGCTAGAAAGTTAGATTTTCTTAGCGTTTATTCGGACAATCACAAGGTTTCCATTTTTTTTTCATGTAGAAAAGGCAAATGACCACTCAAGGCGCTATAGAGTTCTTTAGAGAGTAATTCTATTAGGTTTTTTAGGAGACTTGACTATTTTCATTGAAACTTTTCTTTCATTTAGATCATTTAAATTTTTTGTTGGAACTGCTTTATCTAACCCTTTCACTCAATTTAAAGGAGTCTTCAAGGAAATATTTTAAGCTCAACTTTCATCATTTGAAATATATCCCCCATTCTTGCCTATCTACAACCATCTGTTTACGAATTTGTATTCGTCGTCGATTTGCAGATATTCTGCGAAGGCTGGAGAATAATTGAACGACGACTTCAAATCGCAGTCAATAAACTGGTTGAATGTTGTATCGTAATTAATCACAGTAGCTCTGTTGTGTGCAAATTATTGTGTGCATTTTTGCGGAAAGCGAGGTTTCCTCAACATTTGCATCCGTAATGCTTTAGTATCTGCTGTCTCTGACGTCAACTTATTCGGAGTTATTCTAGACCGCAAGCTCACTTTCCTTCCTCACATCATGGATTTGCAAAAGAAGAATGAAAATTTTTTGACTATTTTGAAGGTGTTGTCATATACCAAAATTTGAGGGAAGTGGATTACGCATCTTTACTCCGAGTATATTAGTCGATTAATCTGCCTTGAATAAACTAAGGATGTGTTGTATACGGATCTGCTTGAAACCATTCCTTGTGAAAATGTGACCCCGTCTACTAAACTGTTCTAGCAATCTGCGGCAGCGCGTTTCGAATATCTCCTCTTTAGAGCCTGTATGTTGAGTGTAAATAGACACCATCGACTCTACGACTTAAGAAACTGTCACTAAATTATTAGTGGAAAATGTCATTCATGCCGTCTCACATATTGCAAAGGATTCATATAAGTCTACCTATGTTAATTGTATGAAAATCGTTCTTCTAACAACCGTCTTTTCTTCGATCGCGTGAATCATTTGAGGGAGGAACTCAATCAACTTGGCATATGTGTCCAACAAAGGAATTTCTTTAAATTCCCCCTTTAGAGCTCACCATAATTTAAATACCTAAACTCGTTTACTCGGTAAATTAACTTCTTAACATCTCCAATCATTTTCCCACCCCTCTTTTATTTCCACTGCTGTCAGTTTGCGGATTTTATTCCCATATACAGGGAAGGTTCGAAAGGATCCGGATACGTGGCTTTGGATTCTTTTCTAACGAAATAATACATAGTTACCTGCAAGATAATCCATGCAGTTTCTATACTGCTGGAATTGTCGCCAATTACTGGGCTCTTCAGATGGTTGAACATTCCAATTCTCTTAATTTAACTGTCTGTATTGACAGCATGAGTGCACTGGAAATATTGGAAAATTTGAAAGATTTGAATCCCTCTGTGGTGACTGATATTGCATACATCATAGGACCTCTGTGCAAGAAAGGTTATAACGTCAAATATTTTGGGTAGTTAGCAATGTAAGAATATTTGACAATGGTCAACCGAAGACTCCAAATCCTCTGCAATTAGTAGCTCTGCTTTTTGACATGAAAAGTGTCATTTTAAAAGTCATTGAAATGACAAGGTAGTAAACGTGGGGTCTCCTGACTGACAGCAAGCTTCACTCGAGGATTGCTTATGCTGGAGCATGGCCTAATGTTTCAACTCGAAAAACGGATGTCAAATTGACTCGCCTTCGAATTGTACATACACGCTTTACGTATAAGTACCTTTTGTTAGGTGAGAGTGCTACCGAGTGTTATTTTTGTTATGTTCCATAAACCGTTTATCATATTTTAATTATATGAGTGTGTTCGATTTTTCAACATAATCATCACACTTTTTCATATCATCTGTTCTAAAATTGTCTGATTAGGGGGACAATTCCCCCAACAAAATTTGTTTGTACAAAATTGCATTTCTAACTCATATTGAAGTTTTTAATCCTTTAATATTTATCAGTGATCAAACTAACCTTTTGCAATAGACACACACTCATATGAAGTATGGCTTTTAAATAAAGAGACTGACGCTGCTACAGAAGAAGAACGCTTGCGCCAACAAACAATTTTTTACGTGAAGCCTTCTCGTTTTTGTAAGCAAAAATCAAGTATTTTTGTCTCTAAAAGCTTATGAAAATGAAAGAATACACACACACACGCACGCACATGTATATATCTCCTAGGTCTTCTAGGACCAGTAATTATGCAAGCTAAGATTTTTCTTCAAAAGTTATGACTTTTAACAATAGACTAGGATCAAGAGCAAAAGAACTGGAGAGGCCAACAGAGAAAAATCTGGGAGAGGCCAACTGCATCGATGACTCATAATATTCCGCAGTTTATATTCAGTATTCAGTCTATCCTGAACTTCGTTGTTTGCATGTATTTAGGAACTTTTTTTGTACACGCTTCTTTTTAACCACTTTTGAATGAAAGGTATCGGTAATGGCATCAAGACAAGTTCACTATGATGCAATTGTGAAAAGTAAGACAATTTTA
Organism: Nephila pilipes; assembly: GCA_019974015.1. Taxonomy (NCBI): domain Eukaryota; kingdom Metazoa; phylum Arthropoda; class Arachnida; order Araneae; family Nephilidae; genus Nephila; species Nephila pilipes. The sequence goes on along the minus strand of BMAW01110365.1, from coordinate 1,219 downwards.
TATGCAAAAGAAATTGGAAACAGAATAGCGGTCAGAAAATTTGATACAGATGAAATAAATATACGTTGATGGAGTTAACAACGTGATATGAGTTTTGCTTGTAAATCTTCAACAAAGTCTTCCACTGGAACAAAAATAAAATATCCTGAAATAGATGATAGAGTTGCTCAATTTGTATGTGACGCTCAATCTAAAGGATTGACAGTTACAACAGAAATGCTGCAATGCAAGGCAGAAGGCATTCATAAATTTAGAATCGAGAATTTTAAAATATTAAGAAGCTGGTGAGAAACATTTATGAGAAGGGAAGGATTTTCATTGAGAAGAACTTTCGACTCCCAAAAACATCCTACATAATTTGAAGATAAACTTGTGCAGTTTAAATGCCACGTCATCGGCTTACGGACAAGATATGCGTAGGAATTCAAGAACATTGGAAACGCTAATGAACCCCTATTCTGTACTTTGATATGTTTTTGAATTGTTCTGTAAATTCAAAAGGTGAGAAAGAGGTGCAAATCTTGATTACAGGATATGAAAAACAACACATTACTGAAATGCTGTGCGTTACAACAGACGGCCATAAATTATCCCCGTATTTGATTCTTAACAGGAAATTAGAGCCCCAAAACGAAAATGTTCCCAAAGACGTAATCGTACAAGCCCAGAAGAATGGATCAATCACCACCGAAATAAACGAATCTTGGGCTAATTCAGTGTGGGATAAAAGACCAAGAACACTTCGATTTCCTTAAAACATGCCTATCACAGATGCTTTTAAAGTTCATTAGACTGACTCTGAAAAAGAAACTGAGACAAAACAATTGCGATTATCTTGAGTGGTGTGATAAGAAATCTTCAGCAGCTTGATGTAAACATTAGTAAGCCATTTAAGGGCTACGTTAAAGAAAGTATGAAAACTGGTTGCATTTGGAAAACCACCTTTTAACTGCGACCGGTAAAATCAAGAAGGCAAGTGCTTCGAAAATTGCAGAGATATATTGCCTGGAAAAAAGTTTCCTGTGAGACTTTAATACCGGGTGGTTATAATTAAAGTTACACTATTCAGAGATCTGTAAAACCCGTTCTGCTTATTAGGTTTTGAGGAAACTTGCAATATATGCTATATGGACCATGGGAAAAATGTTTCTACAATAAAAATTGGTTCAAATTTTGACCACTAGGAGGAAATGTGATGCCCAAAGAGTTACAAAAAATA